>RJWM01050607.1:0-10579 GCA_004363535.1 Dasyprocta punctata
TCTAGATTATTCTTCAGGTCTCAAGGAATTAGGTTTAATTTAGTTTTTGTCGTTGTTGTTGTTTTTTAATCAGTTCTTCCACTTGCTTTCTTGCTTCCTCACAAAGTAAATAAAGCAAGAAAGTCCATTTTAATCAAGGATTTACTCTCAGTTATTCTAGCAAATAAGTTCACAAACATGAGGAAGGAACAGATTATAGAAATCTGAGCAATGTAATATCTGGCAATTATGTAGGGCTTACTGTGTAACAGTAAGGTATTTTATTACTCATTTGTTTGTTCCCACAATAACTTTATGAGATGGGTACTATTATTATCCTCATTTTTATAGATGAGCAGAGTCACGGAAAGGTTAGCTAGCTCGTCACATGCTCACGTGAACAGCCAGGATTCACCTCCCAGGCAGCAGAGTCTATGCTGGTAACTACAAGGCTATACTTGGCCAGTTTGTACTTTATGATGCTGTTTATGACAAGCTATTAATTAAGTCCTCATTTTTATTCTGCTATTCCACAGTAGAGTTCTTTTGTACATCAAATCCTCTTTCTTTCCTCACGGGATATCTTCTGAACTGTTCTCTTCTGTGGTTCAATGAAGGATTTTCTAGAACATTCTTTTGAGTTGTTTGTCAGGGTAACTCCAAGTTGTGACCCTCAGTTTAATATGTGCTTTATTTTTCAAGAGTTTAGCAATTTTTTTTTTTTTTACACATAATTTGCAAAGCCATCTGCTACCTGTTTTTCACTTGATCCTTTACGTAATCCTAAGAGGTAAGAGGGACATTGATTAAAGGTTGGGGCAGTCTCTTGGCTTTGTGACCTTGGGCACGTTCCTGACCTCTTCAGATTTCAGGATCTTTACCCGTGAAATGAGGGTAATTTGATATTGGGATGCAAGTGTGACATCACGTAATGCATGTGAGACATACTCTAGTGCCTGATATTTTTGTTCTTAATAAATCTTAGCTAGCCTTATTTCTTTTTTGCATGTTAGGGAAATAGAAGTTTGATTTCAATTTTATAGAAACAACTACATCAAAATTTTCACCCCCTGAGGCTTTCCGATATTTCCTATATTTTTTCTTATGAACAGCAACATGCATAACTTTTGAAACTCCCGTTTTAAAGGTCAGAAAATAACTTTAGGACAAAAATAGATCTTCTAATAAGGGATTTTATGTGCTGACTTAGCTCTTCCAAATGTCAGTTTTAAAGGCATATCTGTATTTGAACTGAACATTTTCCAGGCCTCTTCGAGTAAGAGGAAGACAGCCACACCTAATTATGCACTGGGGAGGATTTTCTTCGTGAAAGCAGAAAGCATGTTTGGGAAATGAACAATAGTTGGTATTTTAGCCTAACTGCAGATCTTTATAATTCACTTTTTAAAACTTCATACAGATAAATGATTTAATGAACACAACTGTCTTACTCTGGGCTTCTCAACGAAAATTACTTAGACAAAAAAAAAAAAATCCATAGACAAAATGTCTTAGACAACCACAAAAAAAATCTGTTGTCTAAGACATAATTGTCTATGGAATCCCCCCACTCCCCACCATAGTCCTGGAGATTGGGTGGCTAAAGATCAAGATGCCAGAAGGTTTAGTGTCTGGTGAGGTCTACTTTCTGGATCATAGATAGGTGTCTTCACATAGTCCTCATGGGGTAGAAAGAAACAAGGATCTTTCTGGGAGTCTGTTGTATGAGGATACTAATGGCACTCATGAGGACCCCACACTCATGACCTAATCAGTTTACACGTCCCCACCTCCCACTGCCATCACACCGGGAATTAGGATTTCAACATGTGAACTTGGGGGAAGAAGGGACACCTTCAGTCTAAGCACCAATTTATATTCATTTTAATTCCAAAATACCTGCCTTCCCCAGGATGGTAGCTTGAAGTTGGCAACAGTGTTTGAGTTCCCTGTTCTCCATGTGGCACTCAAGTTCTCTGCAGTTTATTAGATGTGCAGCAGGGCTAAGATGGCTCTGATAGGTTTCATGTCTGTTGTCCTGCTTCCTGGCACCATGCTCACAGTCATCCTCAGAATTCAACTGTAGCAATTTACTGATGGGATTACATGATGGAATTTTAGGTAACATTTATTTTGAAGAAAGTACTCTGTCCTTCTAAGTAAGTAAAATTGAAAACTTCCAATAAATTCAGTGCCTTCCTGAATAGGCACTGGTGTCAGGTAAATCTGGATTCAGATTCTAAACTGGGCTGCTTATTTATTGTGCCAGCCAATTTCACTCAGCCTGTTTTTTTTTTTTTTTTAATCTTTACTAATACCTGAGGCTTAAATAAAATTGTTAATCTAATATATCTTTCCATGATCACCATATACCGGGTATTACATTATGCACAGTGCTTTCGTTGTTGCATTAAATCCTTTTATTGAAGGACGTTATGGCTAAGTAGTGAAAGGCTGGGCTCTGTAGTCAGAGTGTAGGTATTTAAATCCTAACTTGTCTACTCTCCCTAAGGTCCAGTTTTCTCTTTGTAGAGAGGAGATGATAACAACAGCCAATTTGTTGTGTTGTTGGGCAGTATTATGGGATAGTGTGCAAGAGTATGGTTTCTTGCATCTAATTGTCTGACTAAATCCTGGCTCCATCTTTTGTTAGGTGTGTGACCTTTAAGTGACCATCTTTTAACATCAGTTTCCTTATTTGTGAAAAGGGAATAGGGTATACCTATGTCCTAAGATTATTATGCGGATTAGAATAGGTTATTTATGCACAACAGTTCTATGTGCCTGCCACCTAGATATATAAGTTTTTTTGTTTTATTTTAAACAGAAAAAAGTAAGAAATAGCAGTAAAACAGTTTCAAAACAGGCTGGTATGAGACTAACAATAATCAACACAGTAGTTGTTTGGAGTACAAGATGTAGGCATGAAACGTTGTCCAGAAAATTACTAGCACAAAATTTCTGCCTCAGTGAACTAAGAGAGATTTATTAGTTTTATGCCAACCCACTGTTTGCTATGCCACGGATATAGTGGTCATCTTGATATCATTAACCTAGTGTATCAAGCAAGTCATGTTTAAAACATTCCCAGTTCATTCCTTCTCCTCCCTTCTTTCTATTGCCCCTTTATAACAAACCAGCATCATCCTTTGCCAGGACTATTGCAACAGCTTTCTAACTGGTCTTCCTGCTTCTGCTTTTGCTGCTCTAGCAATCTGCTCTTTTCCTAGGAGGCTTTAAAAAACGTACATTTGTGATTGCATTGGCTATTTACTCCTATGTTACGAAGTATCCCAAACTTAATGGTTTAAAATGGCAAACATTTATTATCTCAGTCAGTTTCTGTGAATTAGGAATCTGAGAGTAGCTTCTCTGGGTAGTTCCCAATCACTCACATCTGTTCTCAAGAGGCCTTAGAGTCTTCCTAGATGCTGGTAAGAAGCCTCAGTTCCTCACCATGTGAGCCTTTCCATTGGGCTGCTCAAGTATCTTCATGACATAGCTTTCCCGAGTCATTAACATTAGAGAGAAAGATGGCAGATTGTAGTGACTTTAGGCCTTGCCTTCAAAAGTAGCACACTGTCACTTCTGCTTTATTCCGTTAGTTAGGAGTGTCTAACTCAACCTGCTGGTTTACAGCATTCTGGTGATACTGGGGATTGAACCCAGGGCTTTTGCACTGAGCTACATCCCTAGCTCTTTTACAATTTTTAAAAATTCATTTTTTAAAATTTTGAGGCAGGGTCTCACTCATTAAGTCACTAAATTGTCTGGGCTGAGCTTGAACTTGCCATCTTCCTACCCCAGCCTCTAAACCGCTGGAATTACAGGCATGCACATTTTGAAATCCACCTGGCAACAGGTTGGCAGTTTCTTGATTAAGAATTAAGTCCTGGGGCTTCTTCATTGCTCCTGGCATTGCCTTCTGATTTGTTCTTTTTCACAAAAGGTAGCCCTGGTTTGCAGCTGCATATTTTTCTAAGCCTGCGCCCTGCTTCTGGAAGCTTGATTGTATAAAGCTTCCTTTCATTCTGCGTTGATCTGCCTCAGCCCAGGCTGGTGGTGTTGCTGCCAACATAATTACATTAATTATGTTGGTTTCCTTTGAGTCATATTGGACTCAATGTAAGTCTATTAAACAAAGCCATCCTCACACACAAGTCTCTTTAAGATAAGCTCTTCTGTAACTTGGGCTTTTGCTGGCACTGCTGAGGGATAACAACCCTGAGCACTTAGAAAACTTGTTTATGTGGTTGTCTGGAGCAACACTTTGGATATTTTGGAATCTTTACTAAGATTTTATAGTCACACTGTCAGTGGTTTTTGTTGTTGTTGTTGTTGTTGTTTTTTAGTTTTGAGACAAGGTCTCACTGTTTAGTCTAGGCCAGCCTTGAACTTACTTTGTAGCCCAGGCTGGCTTGGAACTCACTGTCCTTCTGCCTCACCCTCCTGAGTGCTGGAATTACAGGCATGTGACAAAATACCTGACCGTAGATCATGGTTTCTTGACAGTCCCCTGGATGTTATTCTTGCCTGGAAACCACTGTTAATTTTAACATGATGTGCCACCTGGCTAGGACTTTTCAAAACCAGAGAGTTCTGGCTTGTTTCCTTTATATTCTCTCTTTTCTCTTACATTTTACTATGAACAGCAGGAAGAAACCCAGAAGCACTTCAAAGACTGCCTTGAAATCTCTTAGCTAGAGCACCCAGTTTAGTAGGTATATTTTCCTTTTTCTGTATTACCAAGGATGCTTTTCTGCTACTGTATAATAAGGAACCTCTTTTTTCCATTTTCCAGTGAGATTATTTTCACTTTTCTTTAAGCTTCACACACAGTTTCTGGTATGATCTGAATGTTAGTATCTTCTCCAAAGTCATATGCTGGGAACTTGACTCCCATGGTGATAATTATTAACAGGTAAGGCCTTTGAGAATTTATTAGCTCATGAATGAGGCTAATGCCTATTAAAGAGGCTGAGGGAGTCAGTTTGCCCCTTCTGTGATACGCAGACAGACCTAGAAGACACCATCCACGAGGACCTGGCACTTAGCAGACACAGATCTTCAGAAGCCGTGAGCTTGGGACTACTCAGCCTCCAGAACCATAAGCTGTGTGTTTCCATTTTTTATGAACGGCCTAGTTTAAGGCCTTCCATACTGACTGAGCTCACTATGCTTCCATGTAGTTTTGACTGTGTAGCTCTTACTCACCCCTGAAGTCCATTCAGCTTCTAGGCTGATTTCAAAGCCACTTCCTAGTCTTAGGTTTTGTTACAGTATCACTCCAGATCCAAGTGTATCAAAATCTGAATGAATTATATTTTGTTACAGAACAAATTACCCCAAATTCAGTTCCCTAAAACAACAGACATTTATTGGACTTTCTGTGGGACAAGCATTCTGGAGTGGTTTCTCTGGCAGATCTGGGTTAAGGGCTGTATGTCACAAGATGGAAATAAAGGTGCTGGGGCTGGAGAATCAGCTCCCAGTTCACTCAGCCGGCTGTTGGCAGAAGGCCTCTGTTCTGCACTGCCGCAGGGCTCTCGCTTTCTTTTCCTGGGGGGGTCTCCATAGAGTTGTTGGAGTGTCCTCCTTTATGTGGCAGCTGGCACTCTTCCCCTGAGTCTGACCCCAAAGAGAGGGCAAGTAGGATGGGGTCTCCATATTACCCTAGTCCTGCCCTCAGAAGTAGTCCAGCCCCTACTCCAGGTATAAGAACCAGGCTCCCCCTCTTGAAGGGAGTATGAAAAAATTTGTGAACATATTTTAAAACCACTAAAGAGATAACATTTTTCTTCTTAAAAAGCTGTTGGTGACTTCCTGTAAGATGGAATAAAACACAAATTCTTCACTCCAAGCACAACCTTTCCTGGCTGGTTCCTGGAGATGGGTTTTACCTTTGTCCTCTGGCTCCCTGGGCTTCCCCGCTTCTGGCCCTACCTCGCTCCTTGACAGGCAGCTCATCCTGGGGGTGCCCACCAGCTGTTGCTGCTCCCTAGAATGCTTTATTTCCCTGACACTTGCCAGCCTGGCTCCTTGCTGTTAGATTTCAGCTTAAACATCAGTTTCTCACAGAAGGAAGATCAGCCAACCTCAGGTATTACATTATCCTGTTTTACATTTTGCAAAGCATTTACATTAATGTTTTTTTGTTGACCCCTTTATGCGATTACTGTATCTCCCCAGCTTCGCTATAGACTATGAGCTCTATGAGAGCATGGCCTTTTTTGTTCAGTGCTATTACATCATTGTCTAGAATTTTAGTTGTCATATGATAGTGTGCAACAAATATATTTTTATGACTATCATTATTCTGTACTGTAAACCTAATGGAGGCAGGATTTTATGAGTATTATTTATTCCTCTGTCTTCAGGAGCTGACATCTACTAGATGCTAAAAATTTGTTGAAAAACAGTACTGTAGATTACTTTGCTAGTAATGACAGAGTCTAGACTCAAACTTAGGCTTTTTAATTAATTCTAAAAGAGGCGTTTGGCACTTAGTAATTTCTAAAAGCATAAGAGTGATTCCCTTCTTCTCTTGGTTCTCTATTCTGGTCTTTGTTAATATGCCATGTAAATTATTTAAAAATTAAATTCACACTTGGTGTGGTGGTGCACACCTGTAATCCTAGCACTCAGGAGGCTGAGGCAGGAGGATTGCCACAAGTAGGAAAACAACTTGGTCTACATAGTGTGTACAAGGCCAGCCTGAACTATATAGTGAGACCCTGTCTTAAAAAAAAAAAAAAGTAAACAGCATACATTTACTAGTTGGGATTTATGTTTTCCATGTGACGTTTTTGTTTGTTTGCTTTGAGACAGGGTCTTGCTGTGTAGACCAGGCTGGCTTCAAACTTATGATCCTCCTTCCTCAGCCTCCTCAGTTGGGATTGCAGGTGTATGTCACCACACCTAGCAACATTCTTTCATAAATGTTTTTATATCACTTTGGAAATACTTATTTTGGACCAAAAATTGATTTATGATATTGCAATAAATTATATTATATTGCAAAAACCTATTGTTAAAAGTAAAATCTTAGTTTAAAACTGAAAATAATATCTGTATATTAAAAGAAATTCTATTATTGATATTGATGATCTGAGCATTTAAAAATAGCAGAAGTAAAGCAATTATTTTGATACATATTCTTATAATTTCATCAGTTTCTTGTTTATTTTATTTAATTAATTTATTTTTATTTTTATTTTTTTGTGGTACTGGGGATTGAACTCACGACCTTGCACTTGCCAGGCAGGCGCTTACACTGCTGAGCATCAGTTTCTTAGCCCTGTATTTTAATGCATCTCTGGCATTTTTGTAAAGCGTGTATTGTTTCAGTATGCTTTTTTTTAAATTTAATTTTTCAGGTTTTTTGAGAAAGTGTCATGCTATGTGGTTTAGGTTGACCTCAGGCTCTCTATATCCGAGGCTGGCCTTGAACTCATGGTGCTTCTGCCTCAGCCATCTGAGTGCTAGGATTATAGGTTTGTGCCACCATCATTTTATTATCTTTAAAATTTTAAAAAATAAAACGGCCTGTAATCATTTACACACTTGAATTTCATGGTTAATCTTGAGCACTTGGGAGGCTGAAGCAGGAAGGCTGTATTCCCAGCACTTGGGTCATAAATATTTTTAAATGTCAGTGTAGTTCATGTATTAGTTTTCTAAGATATCTTGAAGATTTGTATTTGTTTCAATGAACTGAACTTGTCATCTTTTGTATTTTAGGGCTTGGAACCAAATGTTAAAATTCTTGGTATTTCATTTACTTTGACATTGATACCAGAAAATTTAGAGCAACAGAAAACATAGATAACAGTGGTCACCCTAAAGTATCTAGTTAACTCAGTAAACATGTAAGGCACAAGTACTGTTTTGGTACAATCTGCTCACCATGGTGGGCAGTGGAAGAAGTGCTATCTCTGTTTTTAGAAACCCAGAGTACTTGGGCTTTCTGTAGATTCTGTGAATGTAATGATCTGCCCTCTCCTACTTTTCTCATGTCTTCAAGATTTGTTGGAAGATCTGGAGAGCATTGTATGCCCCAGATAACTGCCCTTAGGTGAACTTGGAATTCTAATTAATGGAAGTATTGTCTTAGGAATGATGTAAAATACTTTGCTGGTTGTCCTTAGGGTGAAACATCTAAACCTATTGATTTAGTCTTCTAGGCTAGTCCATTGGTGGGCTTAATATTTTGGCCTTTATGATGTAGCTTTTTTTTTTAAGTATTAAGATAAAATTTAAGCAAGTTACTTTTACCTTTTATTTTTAGATCACCACACTTATTAATCATAAAGATAATACCAAAAAGTCGGATAAAACTCTGCAAGCAATTCAGCGTGTGGGGCAAGCTGTCAATTTAGCAGTTGGAAGATTTGTTAAAGTAGGAGAAGCCATAGCCAATGAAAACTGGGATCTGAAAGAAGAAATAAATATTGCTTGTGTTGAAGCTAAACAAGCAGGTATGTGGATATTGATTTTGAAGGTTGTTTATACCAATTTTATTGCTTTGGAGATGATGCAAAATAATTGCTTTACTTTGAGCAAAAATGTGTACTGTGCTGTAGTCTTCTGATAATGGGTACCAAGGACTATGTGGTGAATGAAGAAAGGCATAGTGGGAGGCAGTGCTCCTCAGCAAATCATTGGGACTTCATTTTTGTTTTTGATTTTTTTGAGACAGGCTCTCACTGTGTAGTGCAGGCTGGCCTCGAACTTGCAGAAATTCTCGTGCCTCAACCTCCCAAGTACTGGGATTATAGGCTGGGATTACAGTTCTACACATTGGTGACTCAAGCAGTTTAGAACCTATAGTGATTTGAGGGCTACAAATAGTTCAGCTTTGTTGAAGTATTTTATCCATTTATTCTTTCATTAAATATTTATTGAGTGCTGGCAATATACCAGTCATTCTCCTAGGCTGTACAGGTACAGCTGTGTCCAAATCAATCAAAAGTCTGCCCTTATGAATTCTGGTGACAGAGACAAGCCATAGATAAGTGTTATCATGAATCAAAAAATAAAGCAGAGTAGGTCTGAGAAGACCAATGGAGGTGCTGTTGCTCAGCTTCAAGCCTACTGACATTTTGCTCTGGATAATTCTTTGTAGTGATGGAGCGTCATTTATATTTTAAAACTACAACTGGTGGTTCTTATACAGGAAAGTTGATTTTAGGGAGTATGAGGGTGGGATCAGAGAAACCAGTTAAGAGGCTGCTGTCATAGACAGTGGTGACCTAGGTTAGGTGGTGGCATCGGAGGTGGTACAAGGTAGCTGCTCGTAGATACGTCGTCAAGATGGAGCTGACAGAATGTGTGACACAAAGAGGAATCATGGATAATTCCAAGATTTGGGATGAATAGCTGGGTAACTGGTGCTTCTGCTTCCTAAGATGAGCAACCCTGATGCAGGAGCAGGTGTTTCAGGAGGATCTTCAAGGGAAGAAAGTGGGCGTGATAAGGTGGAGTAATTTGGAGTGGCCAGCCAGATCACACACAGACCTGTGTGTGACGTGGATGACTAAAAGTATTATTTTGTAGGTAATAGGGAGTCATTGAGGAATTTTGAGCCAGATAAAAGATCCTGTTTTGCATTAGAAATCTTTTTGATAGATATGAAAGAAATGGATAAATGAGGGCAGATTGAGAGAGGATTGAGAATGAAGGTACAGAGATTAATATGGAAACTTTTACAGTAAGAGCAGCTAGACCAAGGCAACATACTAGTCACCCCTCCCTGCCTTTGAACCTAGTGCCTTATGCATGCTAGGCAAGATGCCTACCACTGAGCCACACCATTGCCTCTTTTTATTTTACGTTTGAGATGGATTTTGTTCAGATGACCAGACTGGCCACAGATTTGCAGTCCACTGCCTCAGCCTCCTTACAGGTCTGTGCCACTGTACCTGGCTGCAGTAAGGTGTAAAGAGCGGGAGGTGCACACAAAACGCTCACTTAGGTGGCAAATACATAGGACGAGGTTGTTGACTAAAGGAAATAAAAGACTCTGGGTTGACTCGGGCTTCTTGCCATTGCTAGATTAGAGAACAGTTTTTCTGTGGGAAGCAGGGGAGATAGCCTTATTCCAGTTTCAATTTATATTTTTTCTACTTTTGAAAAGGATTTGAAATAGCTTACAATAAAAGACATGTTCAATGAGCCCATTAAAATGACAGATGAAAATAAATATACTGGAAAATTTGGCAAACATGATTATTGTAATTAAGCATGAAATTTATCTCTGTACTTCCTGAAAGGCAAGACAAAAGTGTGAGAAACAAAGTGTTATATAATTCTCATTGTTTGCTGAGAGGAAACAAACCAGCCTGCAAGAGGAGCAAGAGGCATTTTCCTGGCTCTGGATTATGCTGTGGACGCTTCTGAACAGACCTTACATGAAGCTGTGGAGGGTGCAGCAGAGGACGTAGACATGTTTTTCATACTGTTTCTCAGAACAGCCCTTGGTCAGAGCAAGAGGAGGGTGATTTACTTTTTAACTAAAAGGACAACCTGAGTGTTCTTGAGTGTTCCTTTCCTGGTGGGCCCAATAGCATGCTGCACGCTCAGTGTTGGGGAGAGAGGAGGA
>RJWM01050608.1:0-10707 GCA_004363535.1 Dasyprocta punctata
GTTGCTAGGCAGAGGGGCTGAAATTGATGTCATCCTTCCCTGTGTATAAATAAACCCACAACATTGGTTGAGCAGTTCCTTTCCTCCCATCAGGAGGATAAGGGCTCCACCTGACTCCAGCTTTCTCTCTGTCTTTATTTTCTTAGCCTCTCGCGGTCCTTCACCCCAAGAACCTTAGGAGCCGCATGGGTCGCGGCATGACTAGATTCCTGGGGTTGATTCACTGGCCAAGATTTGAGAGATGAGTTAATGAGAGAATCATGGTCTTGGATATATGTAAGACAGAAGGAACTATGTATGCAAAGGTGTGAATTTTCAGAAGGCATTAGTAGTTTGATAGTCATTCAATCATGGAGTACATGAGGACTGATTTGAGGATAGATGGGAATCATACTGCATTAGATTCAATAACAGAACCAATGATAAACAGTTACAGAATTAAACTCAATATAAGTGTGCCAGGCAGGATATACTGTTTCTAACAATGATAGTGCCAAAGGTTATCACCAATCATAATTCCTTATCTCCGAGTACCACCAGGGCAATATGCACTATGAACAAAATGGGCACATTTGGACCATGACAGTGACACTCAGGTAAGTACTTCATCCTAACAAGAAATTGCCCCCAAAGACTCTCCTGTGTCTAAATTTGGTTCAGCTTCTATTTGTGAAACAGTAAATATCATAAAGAGAAAATTGTAACCAACTGTTACTTCCTCATCTTTTAGAATTTCTGACTCTTATGATGTAACTTGCCTCTTGGTATTACAAATCTATGAATCCAATCAAAAAGGAAAAAGGGAACATGGTAAATGATATTTGTGATCAAATATTATAAATAGCCTAAAATATGAGGGAAAGAAGTTGTTAGAGGAAAATAAGTTACTCCTGAATCCTTCTTAAAAAGTATCTACCTTAAGGAGATTTGCTGCTGAAACAGAAAGATATATTTTAAATGTCTTAGAATTTCCCCCAACCAAGATTTTTACTGTTTGCCAGTTAGTATGAATGATTCTGTAATGGACTATAGTTAGGATGTGTTTAGAAATCTGATTTAATATTGCAAGGTAGGTGTGAAAATTCAACTTGAGTGTTCTAGAACTCAATAACAGCAATCATATTAAATGAAAATCACTGTAACTATATTTCCTTTATGTTTTAAAATCCATTTGATGCTTTCCATCGCCTGCGATGGATAGCCTGTATTTTAATAGGTAGATAAATCTTGGGTCTCCAAAACACCCATTGTACTTCCTGGGAAAATTGGTATTCCCTACTTACAGAAATACCTACTCATACCTTCCACATAAGCAGGTATTTTAGTGCTTTCATTTTTGACATAAATTCTTAAGAAATCACTTCATAGCCATGATATGAAGAGGAAAAAATCAACAGTATCAAACCAACAAAAGGCTTATGAAAAATCACATAACATAAGACACAGCTGTTTACCTTGCTTAAAAAAGGGTTCTTTGCATTTTCCACCCAACTGTAGTGTGGCAGCAATGTACACTATTATTTTATTACTCCTCCTACCTTCTTACAAAATCAAAGCTGTTTGCTGAAAATCAATGGCACTGTTTAAAATTCTTGCAATCATTATACAGGCAGTAGCCATGTATTTTTGTGAAATAGGCTTCATTATATAAAAATGTTATTTGTTCAAAACACCCACTACAATGTTATTCCTACCCATTTTAATAAACTATGGATTCCTTTCATAACAAATTGTAATACATTCTTGAAAGTTTTGATTTAAAAATTCTAAAAGTTAATAAAATTTCACAGTTACAGAAAAAAATGTATATTAATAAATTTTGCCTATATGAAGTGTCTCCATCTTTTCTTCACATAATCTTTGGAAAATCTGTGTATATCAGATTTTCCTCTACCTTAACACCACTGAAATTACTCTTTCTTGACCCCCAATTATTTTTCACATTACAAATTAAGGAGTCAACTCCAATCCTCATCTAACTTAACTGAACACTCTCATTTTTCAATGCCTTTTATTTTCATTCATCTCCCAAAATATCACATACTCTCTTCTTTCTTCTTACATTTTTTTCTGGTCATGTAGACATGCATGTTTTTATTAAAATGAGAGACTAGATTGAGTGAAATTTATAAACTTCTTTAAAACATGTTTTCTTCAATGGTGTTGATCAGTACAATAATGATATGCACATTGACAGTTTCTAGTTGAAATACCTTTTCAGATGGAAGAGAGAAATTCATTATTAATCCACAGACAAGAAAATAACTCTGTATATTCTGGAGCATTATTTTATCAAAATACATGTTTAAATTACATTCTTATAAACTTATTAAATTTATATTTTAAATAATATATAGTGTAAATTCCAAATATTTCTCAAAATTTGTCCTACTCAAAACTTATTCTCTCTCAAATCAGAAAACTTTGGGTTTCTCAGTAATATATGCAGTGTATCATTCTTCTTTGGATTATTGCTCCATCATCTTTAATCATAATTATAATACAAAGTAAAATTGCTCACTGAATTTCATTGATGTCCAGCATAGTAATATGCATTTTGATTTAAAAAGAAAATGTAGTGTGATAAATTGTAAAACCAAAGACCTAATCAGATCATAGAAATGTAAAAGGCTACAATACACATCACTTTTAATTAGCAATAATTCCACCCCATATAAACCTCATTGGTGACTCCACTGCACAAAACTACATCTCAATTTTAGCATACAGTTTGCTTATATGAGGTAAGAAAAAAAAAAAAAGACAAATCTAAAAGAATACAAGGGAAATAGGGAATGTGTCTATTTTATATAATGAGTCTTTATTTTTTGACTTTTTAAAGTATTTTTAATTCAAGATAGAAATATCACAAAATAATAAGATACTCTCATTTTCAAATGTGGGGACAAAAGTATTTTCCTTATTTCTTTTTAACCTTTGCTCATTTTGTAAACACCTCACAAACACAATGAAAGAATTAATATGATTTTCTTAAAAATTTATTCCATTCCCCTTACCAGAATATCAATAAGTTTTTAAAAGATCTACATAACTATCAATGTTGAACACATGCATCTTCAGAAATAAAGAAACCCTGTGTGTGTGTTAAGTCTCTTCTGGTTTTCCTCAGACTTAGTTCCCTCTTTTCCAGTACTAGGAACTCTATGGTTTTCCTTGCTCCTATGGTAACATGGTTAAAGATCTTTCTCTACTTCCTTTAACAGTAGTTTTGCCTTTTTTCACTTAAAACTAAACACACCCCTCCTATTGCCAGTTTATTCTCAGCATGTTGAACAGTGCCTGCAAGTTTTATTGAGTATTTTATATTTTAAAGTAAAAAAAAAAAAGAAAAAAAAGGTTTTATAATTTTATTATAATGCTTTAAATTCATAGACTTTTTTGACTTCTGTATCTCTGGTTGGTAATTCATTTTCAGTTCTTTTGTTTTTTTTCTTTTTTGTCCCCACTAAATGAATTGATTGCAGCATTCACATTCCCAAGACCTACAACTTGTATCACAAATATTGCTACAAAAATAAGGCACACTTCTACTGTAGATTGAGTGTATCACACTGGGAACAATAGATGAAACAATGGGAACAAAACAAAGCACCAATAACTAGCCTCACTTCTGTGTAAATTTTCTTTCATGTTTTCACAATCCTAGTTCAGATCCCCTTTCGTTGCACAGTCATTCGTTCCACTCCCTTCTTAATCTCAGAGGTAGTTCTACTTTCCTCTCCTTCAAAAGTACTTCCTTTCACCTCTGTTCCAGCAGACCTTTCCATTTTTCACTCAGCAGAGATTTTAGCCAGATGTAGGTAGTCACTGCTCAATGAACAGTGCAAAGTTGATTATTTCAAGTGGGATTTATGAGAAAACAAAGGCTGATTTTACATAGTCTTTGACACAGGCCATTAAATAGCCCAGTTGATTTTCTTCAAATTGTTCCCTGGGATCAAATGAAATTAACAGATAAAAAGATATATTTTTAATGTGTACTTCATTGCTACAACTTGGTTACTTTCAAAGCATTAGTGTAATAGTTACTTGAGTTTACAACTTTAATAGTTAGATAAATGGAAGCAGTATTTTTAAAAACAGCTACAGTGTGGGAAAGTATCATATACAGGAAAAGATAATTGCAGAAAAAATATCTAAGAGTGTGGAATTAAGGTTCTGAAAAAATTAATATTGTTTTATATTAGAGTATATAGAGAAACTTTCCTTCTTATTTGGAAGTCCCACATTTATGTTGCATTCCAAATTTAATGGTCTCTATCATAGACTGGCTGGACAATTTCTTACAATTCTAAAAACTTAATAAAATGTATAGGTGTCAAGAACCATTAACCACAAAATACCTTTCTCTTAGAGTATATAATTTAAGTAGTATTTCAGAGTCATCTTTTTCTACAAATATTTTAGTTACTATAAAGTCTTAGCAACTCAGTGTACTGTCCATTTCCTGAGAATGTGAGTTCAAATTTACTATATATGACTGTCTTAGTTACTTCTCACTCATTGCTGAGACAGAATACTTCACCCTCAAAATTGGGGAAAGAAAGGTTTATTTCTTACAGTTCCTGGAGGTTTCACTCCATACTCAGCTGGCTGCAAGGGAGAGTGGCATGGCTGGGGGGCCAGCCATTCATGGCAGCCACGAACAACAAGGTGCTAACTGCAAGAGAGGGAAAGCACGCCTTCTTCCCATCCTTACACTATATGTCAGCTCCACCCCTGGGTGAGTGTGGTACTCACATCATGAATCCCAGAGGTAAACAACAAACCAATCACAAATGCTAGACTCAGCTGAGTCCATGGCATGATTACATGAGACTTGTGGAGCCATAGGAACATAACTGTAACATTCACACCGGCCACCCAAAGACTCATGTACATCCTTTATACAAAAGAAATTTAGTCCATCTCCAAGAGTTGCCAAAGTCCTAACAGTTTCAGCATTGCTGAAAAGTTCAAGTCCCAAGTCTCCTCTGAGATCTACAGTAAACTCTTAATTGCAACCCCCAGCACAAATGAGAACAAGTTAAACACTTCCAAAATGCAAAGGCACAAGATAAACATTACCATTCCAAAAGTTACACACAGGGGAATACAAAGCATTGGAATCAAAGCAAGTCTAAAATCCAGCAGGGCAAACACCAACTCCTGGAATTTTACACTCAGCATCTGAAGCAATCTGGTTGTGAGCTCCAAAAGGCTTGAGTAACTCCACCCCCAAGGCACTTTAAGGGGTTTTAAATCCCATAGCTTCTCTCTTAGGCCCATTCTGCTCAATTCTTGCAGCTTTCCTTGGATGCTCCACATTCCTGGCTTTTCCAAACTTCTGGGTTCTCCACTGCACTTTTGCCTTTACCCTTACATCTTTACATATTGCCCTCTGAAGTCAGGGTGGAAGCTGACTTAACCTCAGAATTCATGCATTTTCCTTGCAACTAAAACCAGTGCCATGTGGATGCTGACAAGCTCTGCTGCTGGTTGGAGCAATAGCCAGGCTTTCCTCTCTCTGGGCTGTAGAAGTCAAGTGCATGGGTTGCTGAGTTCTCTGAACCTCATTGTAAGGAACAGATTCTCTATACCACTGCCATTTTGGAATCTGGTGTGGCTGCCACCATTTTAAAACCTGTGACCTCTGTTGCCACTCTAGATCATGGTGCTCTGTAGCTTTCTCCTTCAAGCAAAGTCTTTCACTTTTGCCGGTTTGAGGCTGTAAAGGGTGGAGGACTGCTGCTTCCTGGGATGGGCCCAGGCCATCTTTTTTATTTCTTTCTTCCTTCTTAGCAGTCTAGGTCTCAGCTCCATCTTTACAGCCCACAGTTTTCTGGCCAAACTCACAACATTTTAAATCATCCCACTGCACTCTTTGCGCCTGATTCACAACGTATATCTGGCTAGAAGCCTCCAACAATAGCCAAGCCACTGCCTCAACATTTGACTGCCTTAAAATTTCTTTTGCCAGATTAATTAGTTCCTTGCCCTTAATCTCAGTCTCAGGCAAAGTCTCTGGAAATCAGCAAAATGCAAACATTCTGCCAAGCTCTAACACACATTGTGTGGAGTCCAACAACCAGTTCAGTCCTTCTTCCCAGCAGAAACTTCCTGGGCCTGGTTTTTATTGGCAGGCTTTCTATCAACCTTTTGCTCTTCAGAGCTCTGACCAGAATCTCCCACATGGAACAGCCTAAGCTGTTTCAGCACCACTCTCTCAGGTGACATCTCTGAACCTTTCCAAACTCTTCCCACAAGTCATTCCCAAAAGCTTTTAAATTACATGGTCAGGTTTAGTTACAGCAATTACCTGACTTAACTAGTACCAAATTCTGTTTTAGTTACTTTTCACTAATTGCTGAGACAGAATACCTGACACCCAAAATTAGGGAAGGAAAGGTTTATTTCTTACAGTTCTTGGGAGTTTCATGCCATACTCAGCTGGCCGCAAGTCTGCATGGCATGGTGGGGCAGTCATTCATAGTGACTGCAATAAACACGGTGCAAACTGCAAAAGAGGGAAAGCACTCCTTCTTCTCACCTTTCCACAGTATGTTGGCTCCACCCTGGTTGAGTGCAGCACTTGCATTGCTAATCCCAGCAGTAGACCACAAAGCAATCACAATTGCAGAGTCCATGCCATGATTACAGGAGACTTGATGGGGCCGTAGGAACATAACTAGAGCAATGAGTTTCAAAGTTGTTAAGGGGCTATTGACAAATGCTGAAATAGAGACAGATATCAAAATAGAGAAGCAATAGAGATATATTTCAAAAGCAAATAATCATTCAACTTTTGAGAGGACTGCTTTAGATTGCTGTTTGCTTCAGTTTGCAGTTTGGATTTACTCAGTACAATATCCAGTGCCAGTGGAGAGTACGGGATATATAATTTTGTATTTTTGTAGAAGTTTTGGCAATCCAATGAAGAATTTAACAATTGCACGCTGTTTTAGAATTACTAGGCAGTTTTCCTCTAAGCATGCAATAAATACAACAGATATGTGGGCACTGAACATTAAATATGCCAAAGAGTGTTGACAAAGGTGCTAGGGTGCTGGGTGTAGGAGAGTGAATTCAATTTTGCTAAATAAATAAATAATAAATAAATAAATAAATAGAGGAATAAGCCCATATGTCATCTCTCATCCTTCTATAAATTGCTTCATAAGAAATTACTATAAGCCTCTCTAAGTTAGTACAGTGAACTGGATGCAATCGCAGGTGATTACTCACCAACAAAGAACAATGCAAAGACCACCTTTCTAAGGATCACAGATTGCAGCTCTCTCTGTGAACATCATGACACTTTTCTTTAAATGTTCATGGAAGCTATATTAGAGTTTTAGCAATTCTTTTGACCCATTGCAATAGGCATACACTGTAGTAAAATTTTCTCAGAAAGTATATTTCAAATACTAGCATTATAAACTTAATAGTGTCTTCATTGTTCCACCTCTCCTATAGTTACCTTACTGTAAAGTCATTTTGCAAGAGCAATGCTGCATGGAAAGGTTTAAATTACAAAGGATTACTTGTTATATTGCTTAAGCAAAGCTCTATTAATGCTGTTTGTTTTGCATATTGCAACATAATTCTGCATTTCAAATAAATGATGCATGGAATGCACGACTTTGGAATTTCCCCAACATTTAAAAAGAATATATTCAAATGAGTGAAATAACAGGCATGTCTCTGCCAACACTAAGCAGGCAATTATTTTGTAGGTCATTTAAGTTCATTGTAACATTTATAGATATGAAATCCCCAAATTTTTTCCATGCATTTATCATTAAACCATATTTTATACCTTGAAGGAAGTCTAAAACTGAAATTCCTTAACCCAAACCAGAATAGATTGACTGAAAGTGTTCTTAAAATTCTTAGTCCACTGGTGCATTTCATTTTTATTCTAGGTAATAGATGCTTAAGAATGGACAAATTAATGCATTTTTGAATTAGTTAAAATTTCTAAAGAGTTCTCAAAGAATGTCAAAAGTGCTGAATTTACACTTTAAAAGATATTAATTTGTGACATGTTCTATTAACTGCATTCAAAATGCACATATGAGCCTCAGATAGGTGTGAGTTCAAGATGTATGTAATGATGGGCTCTCTATAATGTAACTTCTCTCTATAGGCAGCCAAGTGAAAATTGCATTTTTGATAGTGCACACACAGAAACATAGACATCATGCTTATGAATACAGACTTCATGTAGATAACTGCATATATTTGCATTGAAAAAGTGTTTGTTCGGTAAACTGGTTTCATTAATTTTGATTTGAATACAATGTTTCATGAGATATTTTATCCCAAAACACAAGCATAAATAAATTTCAAAATGTATAATACTTAGGAATTTATAAATGTGCAATATATAAACCTGATGCTGTTGAGCAGAATTGTGTCCTAAGTTTTAAATATTTCTGAGAAAATAGTCTCACTGAAAATTATATTCGTATTTTTAAAATATCTGTGGTAAAGACAGAAACTTTCAATTTTCAATTATGTCTTAATATCATGAAAAATTAGTCTCCAAAAATAAACCTTTAGCTTTGGCCATCTGCATGCCAGGCTTTAGAAACAACAGTCTGCAAGTCAACCTTCAGCCAAGGAAATAGAGTAATAAATTCAGACATCCAAATCTAGAGAGTTTTAAAGTGAGTCTAAAATTCTTGACATTTCCAGTTATTTGAATATGCCTTTTCAAGGCAAAGTCTTAAATAAATTCAGTCTCATTTTACCACAAAAGGTTTTGAAATTGACCCTGAAGCTTGACCCTCTGCCCATAATAGTGCATACCAGGAGCGAGGGAGGAAAATATACTTCATTTTGTTACTGCATGCTAGAAACAAACAGATCTACTTGGAATGCATGATTTCAAAATGCTTCTAAATTTCTTGAGTTCTATTTTGATTTTAAATTGACTTATGCAAAGTGTACAGTATCTAAATTTGAGTGAAAATGTACAATTTTCAAATTAATAGTTTTTACTACAAATGATGTTCCAGAATATTCTATAAAGTACCTACCAGCTCTTAGGGAAATTATACTTGAACGTCAACTCTAGCCCCAAGAGCAGCTTTAGTTTCATTTTTGTTCAACGAGTTTCAACTAGAACACTTTTTTCACTTCTGCAAGGCTAAAGTGCAATTTATATTTAAGGATGTTCTTACATCTATCACCCCGAAATTTAATGTGATTTTTTAATCAACATCTAAGTTAAGACATTCATAAAAATGGTATAAAACATTTACTTAATAAAGGGAGTGAAATAATCCTGACCACTGCTTCAATTATAATCATTTACTCTTTCCCTGTTGATGTGTTCCAAATGTATATTACACAATTGAAAATAAATTATTAGTTTTAGCTCTCATTTTCCATTTATATTTATTCACAAATAGAAAAGTACCCAAAGTTCTTACATTTACTGGCTATACCTCCCTTTCTTTCCAAAGCATGTATTGGGGCATCCAATATCTTTTAAAGTATTTTAAAATCAAGAAATGAAGTAATTATGGTGATGTTGGATGGGAATTCTATAAGTCTGTAATCTAACTGTGAATGTGTAAAAGGCTAGAGTGTTTTAAAAATCTATTTTTAAAATTAAAGTTCTGTATATTTTAAGGAACAAAACCAAGACACATGAGAAACATGCTCACTTTCAATCTCTTAAAATGTTTCTTCTTATAGAACTGGGCAAAGCATCCTTGAAGGAATATATTTTTTAAAACAGCAAAATGCTTGATGATGTAGTCTCTGCTAATAGATTCTGTCTGTTGAATTGGCTTGTTTATCTCCCATATTCAAACTAATATAAGTCCAATAAAACAACTTTATTCTTTCTCTCTTAATCCCCAAGTCATTGAATTTTGACACTTACATGGCTCTTTAGATCACTAACACTTCTCTGATTTGTCCTCAAGGAATTTTCCCCTGGTGAAGGGAGGTACAAAAATGAAGCAGAAATGGATTACAGAATATAGAAAAATCTACTTTGTAAATGTGTAGTAACAATATGAAGTGCAACCAATGATAAAATAATTCACCCAAGAAGCATATTAAATATTCTAAATTTTATGAAGATTCTCTCAAATAAATGTATTCATTCCTCCATACATCCATCTATTCATTCAATTACTTTATAATATTTTAGTTATAAACAAAAGAAATAGGAAATAATCTTGTCATTAAAGAAATGACAGCATATTGAATGCATCATTTTAATGAAATCTCTAAGTCTCCTAAATGTATTCAAGCAGCATATGTAAATATCATTTTTAAAATTTCAAAATAGATGGGAAAAAATAAAATCTGAAAACAATAGGAGTTGATAGTAATACTTGTTTGGTATATTTTTCTATCTAGTTTTTTTTCAGAAAAATGTAGAATGATAGCACTTTGTTAAATAGCACATTCTTGTATTACAATATTACAATAATATATTAAATGAACATATTTACTCCAGCTAAGGAAATATTAATATATAAGTTTGCCGCGTCCTTTTCTAGCCATGTTCTGCTGACAAAGTCCAAACATGGAAGGAAAGAGAGACCCATGTTCTGCTGACAAAGTCCAAACATGGAAGGAAAGAGAGACCCATGTTCTGCTGACAAAGTCCAAACATGGAAGGAAAAGAGAGACCCATGTTCTGCTGACAAAGTCCAAACATGGAAGGAGGACATTTCCTAA
>RJWM01050609.1:0-10707 GCA_004363535.1 Dasyprocta punctata
AAAAAAAAAAAAGATACTTGCACCCCCATTACTATAGCAGTGTTCACAGCAGCCAGTACATGGAATTGAGCAGCGGTCCTTCTGTGAATAAATGAGTAAAGAAACCATGGTACGTGACACAGTGGGGCATGAGGGGAAGTGTGAGCAGAGACAGATTAGATCACCAGCACCACAATACACTTAGGGAGCATTAGTTCTAGTGTTCAACAGCGCAGCAGGGTGAAAGTATTCTGTAATAGTTTGTGCACCTATAGAAATGATAAATGTAGGGCACTGGAGTGCTAATTACCCAGAATTATTATCACCTGTAGTCTGCACATATCAAAGGAGTACACTGCACTTCATAAATGTGGGATCGTATCTCTTAAGTTATGGATTAAATGTTAGCTAAATTTTTAAAACTGTAAACGGGGCAGATTAACAACAGAACAGAATGCCTGTTAGAACTGAAAAGAATACACTCAAAAGCGTGGTAAATATCAAAATCTTAATGCCGAGTAAGAGAAGCCAGACCCACACGCCCTCACACACACATGCATGTCTTTTCAGTTACGGAAAGCTGGTCAGTGGGTTCTGGGTGCTGGGAGCGGGGAGAAGACTGACTGCAGAAGGAACGCCACAGTTAGACATTCTATGTGCTCACTGTGGTGCTGGGTAGACACACACACGCGTCAAGAAATCATCAACTCCACGCCCGAAAATGAGTAAAATGAACTGGAAGAAAATCAAACCTTAACTAAACTAAAGGGAACTAAAGGAATAAACAAAATACAAAGTACATACAATTGCCTGGAGTTTTTAAAGTCACTTAGAGTGATGCCGTGAAAGATACTCAGTAAGCCGCAGCTTTGAAGTGGTCTGGAGGGAAGCCAAGCCGCAGAGGGTGTGCGCGGCGGCCGGCGGAGCCACACTGCGGTGGTGACCCCCAATGCGGAGGTCTGGAAGAGGCAGCGAGCGGCAATCGAGGGCAGAGCAGGGGCCACCAGCCCGGAGCAGGTGCGGCGCGCACCAGAGCGCAGCGAGCTGGGGAGCCAGGGCAGCGCGGTCAGGGAGGCTGTGGCCTCCGCGCCCGGGAAGAGTGAAGCTCTTCAGGCCGGGTGTGATGAGACGGTGCCGGACTCCTCTTTCTGGCTGGCTTGCTCCACTCCACATCCTGCGCTCCAACTCCTCCCACGCGGTGGCAAACGACAGGTTTCATCCTTTCTTACGGACAAACAGCACTCCCTAGGGTGTGCGCCCAAGCTTCTAAAGTGGAGCTGCGTTCCGGAGCCTGGAGAGAGAAGGCAGGGCTGCGGGGACGCCGGGCAGTGAGCTGCCTTACAGCGAGGAGCGGGAGTCCTGGCGGGGCTGCGCAGCAGAGTGACTTGTAGATCGTGGCAGTGTGCAGCGTCTGTTTTACAGCTAGGAGAAAAATTTTTGGCTGCTTTCACCATAAATAAATGATAAATATTTGAGGAGACAGACATGTTTCCATGATTTAAGCACTGCACAGTGTGTAGACATGTGAAAACATCACGTTGTACTCCATAAATATGCACGATTTTTGTTTTCATGTATCAGTTAAAAATAAATTTTAATCTCAGGAAAAGAGAAATTCAATAGATGATTTTGAACAGAAAATCCACATTTCGTTTCACATTTTATATCCAACGTTTTCGCATCTTTTTTACTTTTCTGACTGACTTATCAACCAGGAGAGGTTTTGTGGGCGTCACTCAGGGTATTTTACACAGAGCTTTTGTTAAGTCCTTCTTGCTTGTCAAAGTTTATTCCCGAAGACTTTTTATTAACTTAATGAGCACACATTAAAACCCATTAAATACCAGGTGGTCCTTGAGGTCCCAGGTGTGTGAGCAGGCTGTTCGCTCCCCTTTTCTCTGTCACTAACCTGCTCTGTCCGGAGCTTTCTTTTCTCTCGTTTTCCTCCTCTCTTGAGTCCTGGGCAGAATCTGACAGCCATCCACACTCAGTGGTCACGAGCGATTCTCCTGTCCACAGGAGCGGGTGGGGGGCCCTCGTGCCTTGCAGGGAGGCCGGCCTGGGCGTGGCACGGGAAGCCCGGCAGAGGGGAGGCTGACGGACAGGCAGTGCCGGCACCGCCCTCCCTCTAGACCCAAGGGCGCCCCTCATCTGCCAAAGGGAACGTAGGCATTTTTTTCTCCAAAATTAGTCTATAGGACAACAGGGAACTTCTTTTTTTTTTAGCCATAATGCCTCTTGTTTTCTTCAAAATAGCTGTCCATTCCATCAGATGTGATAAAATCAAACCAAACAAACAGAATAACACCAATCAGAACAAAATAATGAAAGTGTTACAGGGCTTCAAAACCAGATGATAGAATTCTTATAAATGACACTGTCATTTCAAGGCAAAAAACCGCATAATGGAAACATTTAGGCAGACGGATGGATGACGGCTACCAGTGGACCCATTCACTGGAGCTTACCCAGTCTCGCCCCTCTCTTGCTTTCTCTTCCAATCTTCCTGTATTTCTTTTCTTCCCCTCCTCTCACTTTTGCTTTCACGGTTAGGCCACTAACTGTCCAGAACAGCAACTTCTGTCACAGTGAGGGGACAGCCGCTTCCACCCAGGCCTGAAGACAAAGGCGCATGCTGCTTGCTTCCAGAGGTTCACCGTGAATCCGTGTTCCATCCCAAGAGGTAAGGCAGACAGCTGGCCTGAAGTTATGGGCAGATTCTTTCCAAGTCTGAAGAGCAGAAATATCCAAAAAGCACCCCTCCAAAACAAGAGTTTGACCATATACAGACTAGCAGTGTTGTAGAAATGTACGCACACTGTAAATCCTATACCCAGCTGTCAAATTAATCTTCTTAAATTACATCTTATGTATCGACACTCAAGGCTTCCACTAAGACTAGGAGCTCTCCTCTGGGCATTACACAGTTAGAAGAATCTGGGGGAGGAATTAGGAATTAACAAGAGTGGGTTCTGGAGAAAGAATCTCTGTAGGCAAGAGAAAGACTCATCAAACTAAGGACAAGGGACAAATCCGTAACTCGGAGATGCAGGTTGTTCAAAAAAATGTCCCACTAAGCTACAAGAAGTAGCATACAATGATTAAATCCATATTTGCTAAAGAAAATACACTAGTAAAGAGTAGCAAACTATTTGGATACAAATGTGCTTTTAATTCTATCATTTGACATATGGGCTCAGCTTAATGTTGCTGTGTAGAGAGCCACAGCTTGATATGTGCACATTTACCAAGCAGTATAAAATTTTGATATGGTAATGCTGCCCTAACTTCTTAGGAACTTACCTGTTCTCCAATAGGCTTTGTCCTTTAAAATCCCAGACAAAACAAACGCAGTGCTCTTCAGTGTCTTCCTTTCTGAGAGCCATCACCAGTTCTCAGTGCTTTAATGCAGTCACCATAGAAGCGTCTTCCCTGTCTCCTCTCCCATTAATGCCGTCTTTGTGGCTCTATTTTTTGTTAGCTGTCTCCTGCTAACTTAGAAATGAGCGAAGTCGGCAGGGTTGCAGCTGAGCGGTATAGCACACACTCAGCCCGAGGAGGCCCTGGGTGCAGCCCTTGCTCCAAGGCCAACAAAGACAAACACACCAGTGTCCCTGATGATGACTTGGTGATGTAACTAGGGCAGTAATGTCTAAATCTCATAGAAAAAGCGTATTCCTCATACATCGGACCTAATACAGCACACAGAAGTCAAGTTAGAAAAATGCGGATCACCTGTCTTCATCCTTTTCTTTATCCTTTTGAAATCTTCCTTTTTGTCAGAAAGCTGTGCTTATATTCTTCACTTTCTTTCCTTTCTTTACGATTTCTTCTTCTCCTCTACCACGTTGTAACCTATTACCTTCTTATTTTCAACCATTCATTCACATCCAGCCCCTTTCTTTCTGCCGTCAAATGTGATTTCAGTAAGGTTTTCTTCTTAGGCTCCATCTGTTATTGTAATTATCACGCAATCTTCTTTCTGCCTGTGGCTCATGGTTCTCACAGTTTGGTACCTTTCATTTTCTCTTGACTTTTCCTGAGTCCTTGCTTTCACAAGAAGAATAACAGAAGAAGGGTTTTTGTTGTGTGTGTGTGTGTGTGTGTGTTTTTTTTTTTTTTAACAGAAAGTCAGTTCGGGGAAGCATTTCAAGTCTCTCTTTGATGTGTAACTGGAGAGAGTGCACTATTGAAGCTGGCTATTTTTCTATATAAAAGTCCACACAGAGCTATACTTTCCTATGAAGAGAATCAGAATCTATTAACTTGTAGAATTTTAAAAGCTAAAAAGGGACTTTGAAGGTCATCTAGTGCTATCACCCATTATTTTATGGATGGGAAAAATAGAAACCAACAGCTATTAATCCTTTCCATCCACCGAGCTTTGTGTTTTGTCCTACTGCTGCTGTTATTGTACATTCTTCAAGTATATCCACACTTACATCCCAAAAGCTATATATTCATTTTTGATACCAGAAATATTTACTAAGCATCTCGTGAGTGCCAGGCCAGTCCCAGGGAGAAAAACAACGCTGAGCTTCCATTTCATTCAATAGTAAAAATAATTAACACAAACAAGAAGTAAATCTCAGGCTCCCTAATAAGTTAACTTGTTAAGGATCACAAGTCTATGCAAAGGCCAAGTTAGAATGTAAAATCAGGTCTGCTTCAATTTAAAGTCTTTTAGGTTTTTGTTTGCTTGGTGATTCTTTTGTGTTTGTGGTGTAATTCAGAGTCGTCTATTCAGTATGAACACAGCCAAGTGTTACGGTTCAAATCTAGCTGTCTCCCAAAGTCTTGTTTGCTCATAGGTGGGGCTTTTGGGAGTGACTGGACTGTGGATGTATGGCACTGGGTCATGGGTCTGCGACACCAGATCACGGGTGTGTGTACTGGATTAGTACACTGATGCGTTTACAGCCGGTTGAGGTTGAGAGGTGAATCCTGGTGGGAAAAGGTGGGTGCGTCACTGTGGTTGTGGGCTAGAAGGGTATGTTATAATACGTTTGTCCCCCCTCTCCTCCCTTGATCCACTGCTTCCTATCTGCCACACCAGGGACTGTTTCTCCTCTGTGACGGCCCTCTGCCCTGCCACCTGCCTTGGAGCCAGCTGACCATGGACTGAAACCTTTCCTCCTTTATGCTAAATGAGCCTTTGCTTAATGTGTGTATGTCATGTATTGTTTCCTAGCAAAGAGAAAGCAACTAAGAAAATCAAGCCAGGTTTCCTACAGGCCAGCTGGTTGTCCCGGAGCTTCAAAGGCGGGTGGAAACGGGCTCTACTCAGTTCCGAGCTTTCTCACCCTGGCCCATCAGCCTCCTTGTGTGGGAGTCACACCATTTAATGAACATGGTGTGGGTACTCTCAGGGAGAAAGAGGCAATAATTTAAGTAATTAACTTTAAAGTCTCTGTTTTAAAATTAATAACCATCATGATTGGTTTTAGAGATATAACCTAATACTTTATCCCATCAAAAAAAAAAAAAAAACACTCTTTTGTGACTTCAGTTTTAGCACATGTGGCTCCCTTATCATTTTTTCTATTCCCTTAACGCAGCCCCTTCCTCAGTGATGAATGATTCCTCTTTTCGGACCCAAGGATGTCTGCTGCTTTCCCTTCAACTTAACAGCAATTTGTGACCAACCTAATGACATAAAGTCCTACTCCTTCATCTGATTCTTTTTTGCAAATAAAGAATAGAAACAAATTACTTGAAAATTGAGATGTGCCTTAAAATCAGGTGCTCATTCTGGCGAAATAACATGACTTACCACAGACAAAATCTCACACACTTTAATTTCTTGGTAGTTCAACATATTTGGCTGAATTTTCTCATGGCAATTGTGCCTTTGATATTATATTAAGACAGTTGGGGTTAAAAGATTTTGTCTTCTTTGCTCTCATTCTCAGACTATTAAATTTGCCTTAGTATCACCACCTAGTCCTGCACCGAAAAAACAAAAACCTGTCCACTAGACAAAGGCATGGCACCGTGGCTGTACCTCCCCCACTCCTGCAGGTGTTACTGCGGGGAAAGGACCTTGTTCTGATCCATCACACTGCTCCAAGCATGGAGTATATAGGAGAGCTATGTCCTGAATTAAACTCTAATGAAATTTTGCCATAGTTTTGTGGTCCAGCTCTGATGCAGAATTCTCAAAGGAAAAAGAGTTAGAATTTGAGAAAACAGTGAATGGAAGAGAACTGGCAACTTGATGTAGGCTACTATTGTCATAGTTTATTTTCTATAATTTTGAGAAAAATAAATAAATAAATAAAAAAGGAAAGTAACTCAACTTCTCAGAAGTTCACTGAACAACTATTTTTTTTAGGATCTACTGTGTGTCAGGAATTATGCCAGAAAGTGATTTACTTTCATTTGTTTTTCCACAGCACAACTTTGAGCAAGGGTTCACTGGACCCATTTTTAGAACAGGAAACTAGGTCTTAGGGAGGTTCTCTAGCGTAGTTTAGCAAATGGTGGAAATGCAATTGGAACCCTAGCCAGCCCATCTCAGAAGCCCATGCTCTCTCCACTTCACTGCACAGCTTCCCACATGCAGAGAACCCACAAATGCAAATTGCTTACTCTATATTGGTAAAGAGTACAGATCCTCATACACACCTGTTACCTAAAAGTGAATTACTGAACATCACTCTATAGTCTGAAGCACTCAATAAAATGATAAATTTGTTAAAGGATTCAGTCCTGCTGGGTCCATCTTGCCACTGTGTATAAAGAACACAGTCAGCAATGAGGTTTGTACCAGCTTGAAGATAACAGTGGGCGTTCCCAGATGCCAGGGCTCCACCCAGGCCCGTTCACACCGGGAAACCGCATCCATACCGTCCGTCCTCCAATTCAGACACAGCTGTCAGTCACCCCCTTATGCGCTGAAGTACAGGCAGGGCAGGAACCGCGTGCGGATGGCTCGTGTCTCCTGGGGGAGCACGCAGAGACAGCGGTCAGAAGACCCCAGGGACAGGCCCGCGTGGATCGGTGGGCTCTGGAGCTCCCCTCACTGTTCCCCACGCGAGTGAATACAGGCCAGTCAGCCGCAGCTGACTGGGCCAGCGAGGCGTCCCTGCTACAGCTCCTGTGTGGGTGCTGAAATAGTCTCCGGTCGGGTTCGGGGCGTCCTCCAGTGCAGCCAAAGGCCTGGGCGAGATCCAGGCCCCGAGAAGCTGCCGCTGAAGTACACAACGGGAGACTTCCGAGTCGCACAGGCAGCGCCTTCTTCAAACCTTTCATACTTCCTCTGGGGAAACTGAGGCTCTTAATTAATCCAGGCTGGAGATTCAGCTCAGTCACAGAGCATAGAAAGCACGTGAGGCCCTGGCTTGGATCCTCAGCAGTGCCAAAAAGCAAAAGAAGTTGATTGACTTTCACACAGTTGTTGATCCCTGTGTGACATTGGTTAGTCAGAAGGATTCTTTCTACTACATCTCCTTACTTGAGAGAGCTGGAGAAGGTGAACCCCAAACTCCAGGAACCAAAAAGGCAGGAGTTTTCCAGGGCAGATTAAGCAAGCGTGGCTGATCTGTGTTACACTGCTGACGCCACAGCAAATCGAGAGGATTTCCTTTAATGCTCCAAAGTTTAATAGCTTGCTTCAGACTCTTCCCTTTCGAATGACTTCCATTCACATGCACGTGTCCTGTCCACACGGTCCACACTGTGTGGACCCAGGGAGTTTCTGACCCAGGCGTCCTGCACTCCACACTCCGCCCTGCTTGGCCTATCTTAGAGATGCAGCTTCAGAAGCGCAGTGGGGAGCACACCACGGAAGTCATCTCTAAGCATGGACACTACACCCCTTATCTCCACGGAAATTCTATTCACTGATTTTTAAAAATGACATAGTAACCTAATGCGAAGAATGCGACATTGAAGCTGGCCGTGGTGGTGCATTCCTGTAATCCCAGCACTCAGGTGACTGAGATGGGAGGATCTTTGTGAGTTCAAGACCAGCCTGGACTACAAAGTGACCTCAAGACCAGCCTGAACTGCAGAGTGAGACCCTGTCTCGAAAAGATAAAAACTAAATGAGAATGTAACGTTGACTGAATCTAAGGAAGAAATAAATTCATGTCTACCAGCATATCATTTTTTCAAAGATGTCAGAGCACTGAAAAGGACTGAATGAACCAGTTTGTCTATCATGTATTCTGCACCTTCATTTTCCATTCGTCACTTAAATAAGAATGTGGCGTAATTATAAATTATATCACTCTCAATTGACACATTCATCTGTCTCAACAGCAATTTGAAGATACATTCACTTCACAAACACGCTCACCCTGCACACGCCATTCCGCCTGTTACAGATTCTTCCAACGCCCGTTGCATTTTCCCTTTTCTATCTGCACACCTATGCTCACATGTATGCTGTATCCAAATGGAAATGCAGGCCTCTGACAGTCAAGCCTTATCCAAATGTTCTGGGTATGTAGAAATTTTTTCTCTTCTGTGATCTTTGTCTAACTCTGAAACCATGGCAATCTCCCCCTTTTAATGCTATAAGCAGCACTTAGCATCTCTCCACCTTAACTGACACGTAAGTAGTTGTATCTGAGTTCAAGGGACACAGGGAGCACAGCCTTCGGCAGACACTTAGCTCTGGTCTCACTGACAGCGTCCGGAGAGTCACTGGCTTTCGGGTGGACAGTGACAGGAGACATGGACCCCAGAACCACGGGGCCAGAGGAGCAAAGGTAGTGAGTGACCTTTGGCAAATGCTGGGTGTGTCCTTCCAGAGGAAAGAAATGTGTCCCTAGGCCAGAAATGTGACTGTCATTCTAGATTCTGCCAACATCATCCTCATCCAGTTATCCAACAGAACTGCTTACTTGCTGTCTCTTAAATCCAGTGCTCACCCTGCTGGTGACTGCATTGCTCATTCTGTTTTTCATTTAAAATATCTCTATTGAGTGTGCACTATGTGCCAAGCATGATTCAATATTCTGGGGATACTGAAGGGTGAATTCAAGAAGAAGAATCTCTGTCATTTGGAATGCTGATTTTCATGGGTGGAAACAGATAAAACATAGTACCAATAAATGAATTACAGAATACATTGCAATTAATAATTTTCAAAGAAAAATAAAGCCTTCAGAGAATAGGTAGCAGTTAAACCATTTAACTTTGTCTGGAATCAGTAGATTAAAGGCCTACTGAGGAAAAACATATTTGAGCACATATTTGAAGAATGGGAGATACTGCACAAGGCAAACAGTGAGGAAAATAGCTCATCCAAAACAAAAGGAAGAGAAGGCCAGGGCCGTGGGCTGGTCAGGTGTGCTCTGGGGAGCAGGGAGGGCGCCCTGGAGATGAGGCCCCAGGGCACACAGTGAGGCTCCCGGGATACCCGTCTGCCCCTGCTTTCCTGGGAATGCAAGGATCTGTTGGGAGGTGCTCAGACTTGGGTCATCCTCCAAGGAGAACAGACTGTAGAAAGGGTTCGTGCTCTGTGGTGATAGACTACAGAATTCTCCACACTTCTGCTGAGACCTGAGAAGGAGAATTAAGAAAAAAAAATCTTTTGGAGCCATTGGAGAGTCGAAAGGACAATGAAAAATTATAGGGCCATGTTTGGAGGTAGAAGAAATTTCAGTGGCTATCTTAGTGTCTGGGGCCACTTCTTCCACTGGAGCTGGGGCCGCCAGAGGAGAGGAGTCTGAGAGGTGTGGGTGTGTGCAGCTCAGAAGACGGGACATGAAGTGGAATTCAGAGCCAGTGAGGATGAGGGCTGCTGACTCCAGCCTGGGGCAGGGAAGAGGGCACCCTGGATGGCGCTGGGCTTCCCCGTGGAACCGCTCTGGCTAAGCCCAGACCCCAGGGCAGTCACACAGAGGGACAGAAGAATGCACAGGTGCCACACTGACAAAAGAAGAAAAACATGATAAAAAATAAGTAATTCTAAAAAAGTCAATAAAGGAGAGATAACGAAATAAAATAAGATAAATGAAAAGCAAGTAGCACGATAGTACTCTAAACCAGAGAATACTAGTAACTGGTGCAATAGTGTCTATTTACTACGTAAATATAACTTCTCTAATTTACAAACAAACATTGCCAGACTCAGCTTTTCAAAATGCAACTCTACACTGCTTAAAGGAGACACTTTTAAGGTATAAGGGTACAGAGAGATTGAACATAAAGGGAGAGGTGTGCATACCACCTTTGCTGGTTACTTGTACCTGGATTCTAAAACTGGGGCTATGGCACTTCAAACCACACTCTCAGAACTCCGGCTGAAGCCCTGCTGGTGAGGGCGACTAGGGAGACTTTGGAAGTGACAGAGAGAGGAGGAAAGTCTTGCTGTAATCAAGCAGTGATCAGTGGCCCAGCGGTCACAGGCCAGACCCTCCAGCCGCTGTCCCCTCCCTAGAACCAGCATCATCCCTGCCCCTGGTGGCCTGGCAGAGCTGAGCAGAGCAGAGTGCTCTGCAGAGGCCTAAGCAGGTACAGGCCACACCTCTCCTTCCTCACACCCCCACTTTCCAAGGTCACAGCACCAGCTCCACAGTGCTCAGCCTTGCACATTGCTAGTTTCTTTTCTGGTCTTCTGCTTCCAATACTTACTAGGCACACTCAGCATTCCATCTCTGCTCTTGCTCTTCTCAACTCTATTGACTCAGTCAGTTTCCTGTTGCTGCAACAGAACACCACTCACCCACAACTTGAAGAGGAGCAGTTCATTTTGGCTCAAGGTTTCCATCCATA
>RJWM01050610.1:0-10718 GCA_004363535.1 Dasyprocta punctata
AGCGCGGTCAGGATCCACGGGCGTCCTCGGATGTCTGCGGGGAGACTTAGCGTGGGAAGGGCGCCCGGCTCCCGCCGTTCCGTAAGTCCGGAGGTGCGGCGCTGGGGCAGGCGCTGCTGTCACCCAGGTCCCGGGGCTGCCGGACCCCAGGACCTCCGCTCGCGCTCCCCGCGTCGCCCCAGGTCGTCCTAACCGCGCTCAGGACGCTCTGCGCGGCCTTCAGGTCGGTCAGCTGCGCCCGTCCGCTCCCGCGCTCGCCTCCTCCTCACTTCGCCCCCCGCACCCCGATGCGCAGAGCACAGGCCCTTTCGGCTCAGCCCCGCTGGGTCGTGGAGATCCCAGGGCCCGGCCTGATCCCAGCCCCGCGCTGCCTTAGGTCACGCGGCCGCGGGCTTTGAGGCTGCAGCGGGAACTAAGCCGCAGGCTGCTCTGGGTTACTGGGGCGCCCGGCCAGTCACGGGGACCCTGACGGAGCCAGCGGGAGGGGCGCGGCTGGGGGGGGGGTCTGCGGGACAGAGGGGGCTGCGGGCGAAGGGACAGGAATTTAGGGGAGGAGGAGCCTGGGTCTGGACCCGGCCCCCGACGCGACGCGGCCCGGCTGAGCCTGCGCTGCTGCGGACGGGATGGAGAGGAAGGAGACAGCGCGGGGACCGGGAATACCCGGGCTAGGGGCAGAGGGAAGGGGGCGCGGCACTCACCAGCGCGAGGATCCGGCCCCGTGGGCGCCGGTGACGGTGACGGTGACGGGCAGCTGCCGGGGGAGTCTCCTGGGAACAGGAGGGGGGCGCTGAGGCTGCGGCCCGCCTGCGTGAGGCCGACGTCAGGAGCGGTGAACGTCCAGGCCGGGATCAGCGCGGTGCCAGCTCGGTGCCAGCCCCCTCCAGCCCCGCGTCCCCGCCACCTTCCGAGCTGTTCTCTCTCCTGACCTAGAAGCCAGGCTCCTTTCGGTCACAGCGGGACAGTGCACACGCGTCCTCCCCATTCCCTGGGTCTGGCGCCCCTGTGACTTCTGTCTCTCCCCAAAGTCAAAGTGACCACGGAAGGTAAATGATTTGAGTCGACTCGGGACATCGAGGCAAGCAGCCAAGGCCGCTAGAGACACTCAGGAAGGAGGACGCCAGAGCTGCTGCAGAAGCCGCTGGCGTGAGGGACGGGCTTGTTCAGAGCCAGGGGCGCATTTTTACGGAGAGGGACGGAAATGCGCGTTTTGCTGTACGAACTTTTACGTTTACACGTGGACCGTGTTTTTCAAGCACACGTCATCACGCAGACCCTTTGAGGTGGGTCAGTGGCCAGCACTGGCTTTGTCGTCTAAAGCTGAGCCTTCGGGTCCGGGACGCCTTTCCTGTCTCCTCCCTGAGACTGCGGGTGCGGACAGACAGTGGGAGACGCGGGTGCGGAGGTGGGGTCGGTGGTCGCCGTGGGCGGGGGGCTGTGGTCAGCAGCCCCAGGGAGGCCCCCGTGGTGCAGGGCGGCTGTGGGCTCTGCGCTCCCCAGCCCAGCCCAGCCTCCCCTCCTCCCGGTTCCTCCTGACCTCTTGTCCCCACCGCCTGGCTCTGTGGGTCCCCGTGGGGCTCCGGGAGAGCAGGGCGGCTCTGCGGGTGTCCTGCCCGCCCTTCTCGCGGGCGCCTCCTCTCACCCTCAGCCCTCGTGGCCCTAGCTCTGTGCTTGTTCCCCCGTCCAGCAGGACCCTCCGCGGGTGCAGCTGCAGGACTCAGTTAGACCCACAGGAGGTGGACAGGTGTGCGTCCTCACCGGGGACGGAGAGGTGGACGGGGTCACTTGGGGCTGACCACGCATGCCGGGAGCCACGGAAAGAGCCGTAGCATCGATAGGTGGCTCCGAGGGCCCCGGGGCCCAGCGGGAAGTCGGCCTGGAACGTGCGCTGGGGTCTCTGGGCCACAGCGAGCTGGGGTCCGAGGGGCCGCCCCTCCCTGGACAGATGGAACACGTCAAAGGGGCGCTCGGAGCTGCAGGACAGGGTCACGTTTCCACACGGCCTCGCCACGGGGCCAAGCTGGGCCGAGAGGGAAGGTTTCCTGTGCAGACCTGGGGAAACGAGGCGGCTGAGGTGGGGAGGCCGCTGCTTGTCACCGAGACCTTCCCCGTGACTGGGGTTTGCTGTCCCCACTCCTGCGACCTCGCGTCCACTCTCTGCCTTCTCCTTGCTCCTCCTTCTTCCCCTTCTTTTTCTTCATGTCTGTTTTCCTAATTTTACTTTCTCTGCCTCTGTGTGAGTGTGTGTGTATCTGTGTATCTCTATGTGTGTATCTGTGTATCTGTGTGTCTGTATATCTGTGTCTCTCTGTGTGTGTGTACCTGTGTATCTGTGTGTGTATCTGTGTATCTCTGTGTGTATCTGTGTGTGTATCTGTGTATCTCTGAGTGTCTGTGTATCTCTGTATGTATCTGTGTATCTCTGTGTATCTGTGTATCTGTGTGTGTGTATCTGTGTGTGTATCTGTATATCTCTGTGTGTGTGTATCCGTGTATCTGTCTGTGTGTGTTTCTGTGTATCTCCGTGTGTGTGTGTATCTGTGTATATCTATGTGTGTATCTGTGTATCTCTGTGTGTGTATATCTGTGTATCTCTGTGTGTATCTGTGTATCTCTGTGTGTGTATCTGTGTATCTCTGTGTATCTCTGTGTGTGTGTATCTGTGTATCTCTGTGTGTGTATATCTGTGTATCTCTGTGTGTGTATCTGTGTATCTCTGTGTGTGTATCTGTGTATCTCTGTGTGTGTGTATCTGTGTATCTCTGTGTGTGTATCTGTGTATCTCTGTGTGTGTGTATCTGTGTATCTCTGTGTGTGTATATCTGTGTATCTCTGTGTGTGTATATCTGTGTATCTCTGTGTGTGTATATCTGTGTATCTCTGTGTGTATCTGTGTATCTCTGTGTGTGTATCTGTGTATCTCTGTGTATATCTGTGTATCTCCCTGTGTGTTTACATCACTGTTTTTCAGTGGCTCTTCCTCTCTGCAGGTCTCTCTGGGTTTTGTCTTCCTGCTGCATCTGATCTTGGAAACCCTTGTTGGGACTGAGTGTGCACAGCACCTGGAATCTTGCTTTGCTCTCCCTCTGGGACCATGATGGTCTGTGAGGATCATGGCTCAGCCACATGGCAGGAAGAAGTGTCACACGAACACAGCACCCATGAGAACTGGATGCAGGAGGCGGGAAAGCAGTGCGATCCCTTCACAGAGACTCAGCCCGAGACAGCTGAGCTTGGCCCTGAAATCCAGGTCAGATGCGCACGTGTCTGGTTCTCCTGGTGACAAGACTGCGTGGGGTGAGGTGGAACCCCAGCTCCTCACTGTCCCAGGCTCTGAACAGGGTCACGGTGAGAGGACGCCCTCTGCGCGTGTCTGAGTGTGCGTCTCTCTCCACTCTGTCTGCATTGATTCCCTGTGTCTGTGCCTTACGTTCTGACCCATGCACTGTTTGTCTCTGTTTTTGTTGTGTCCGTTGGTAACACTCTCGCCAAGGCTGTCTGTCTCCCAGAGGACCCCACTGTCCTCTCCCTCATGGTCCCCAGGGCTCCAGATCCTGCACCACCGGGTCTGTGCCCCAGAGAGGGTGAAGGAAGGGTGAGGACGCTCTTACCTGTGACCACGAGGTCCAGGGGGTCGCTGGGGGCTGACCACTCATAAGGGGAGTGGCTGGGAGACCCGTAGCATCTATAGGTCCCTGCTTGGGCGGCTGTCACAGGGCCCACGGAGAAGCTGGCCTGAGAGTTCCCATCCTGAGGATTCCCTGTAAGAGTCAAGGGGTCCTGGGCTACCCCATCTCTGTGCAGAACCAGAATGAAGGTCTCAAACCTGATCTGTGAGACACATTGCAGGGTCACCTCCTCCCCTGATTTCACCAGGGGACCTGGATGGGCCAGGAGGAAGGGTTTCCTGTAGATGCCTAGAAACAAAGAGATGGTATTCAGGGTCCCCGCTCCTGGCCCCACTGCCCGGGTCCTGGAGTGAGTGAGGGGTTCCCCTGCCCAGCTCTCTCTGCTCTGTCCACTCTGTCTCTGTGGTTGTTTCTGTGTCTCTGTCCCCTGTGCCCGCATCTGCCCACATTCCCCTGTGCCTTTTCTCAGTTTCTGTCTCTAGAAACAGACTCCACGCCCACTGGGTCACCCTTGGCCTCTGCCTCTTGTGCCTGGGCCACCACGGCTTCACTTCCAGCCTCTGTTGCCCACACAGGCCGTGCTCTTGTGGACAGAGTGGGATCCCTGACAGGATGCAGAGCAGGTGACATGGTCCTCCCCAGCGTCACCCACCCTGCTCCTGGCGGGGTCCACTGCCACGCCTGTGCCTTCTCCACGGTCCATCCTCCACGGGGCGTCCCTGAGGCTGGACCCAGGAGCTCCCCGACTCCCAGCCTGGTGGTGGCTTCGGCATGCGGCCCTTCCTGATCTCTGGGTCTAGCTGGCCTCTCAAGTTAGCTTCCTAATTTGGCCTTGTTCTGGGAACCTGGCTGAGTTTCCAGTCCCTTCTGTAACAAACTGCCTGAAAGTTGTTGCTTAAAATAGCACAGATGCGCTCCCTCCCAGTTCTGCAGTCAGAAGCTGGGGGCAGGCTGCACTGGCTGCACTGGCTCCTTGCTCCTGGGTGCCAGGGGAGAATCCACTGCCTTCCCTCCTCAGCTTCCAGAGGCTCCTGTGGCCTTGGCTCACAGCCCCTGCTCCCCCTGCAGAGCCGCCACGGCTGGTGGGGTCTCTCGGGCTTCACTGCCCTGGCCCTCTCTCCCCAACCTTGTCCTCTCCCCTGTGGCCCTTGTGGTCACTCGGAGTCCATCTGTGTAAGCTGGGAAGTCTCCCACGTCAAGGGCAGCTCAGCAACTCCCAGAATTCCTCCTCCTCCATAATCTACTCCAGTCGCATGATGCGAACGCTCACAGCTCCAGGGTTAGAATGTGGACATCATTTTGCAGCCATTGCTCTACCTAGCGCAGTACCCAATTCCCTGTCCTGAATCCTCCTTTCCTAAACACCTGAGATTGTCCCTACTGCTCTTATTGGGCCCTAAATGACACTTGTTCTGGAAAACTCTGAGAAGAAAGTGGAGCAAAGAACTGCATCCAGGACATGAGCTCTCTGACCTGTAATTGTGAGGACCAGAGGGTCGCTGAGCGCTGAGAATCTGTGAGGAGAATGAAGAAAAGAAGTGAAGAAGCATCTGTAGGCCCCCGCGTGGGCTGGCGTCACAGGCCCCAAGAGGACGTCCTTCTGGAATGTTCTGTCCTCGATCTCTGGGACGTGAGTCCCATCTTCTTTGTAGAGTTGGAACGTGTCAAATCCTCGAGGAGAGTCACATTTGAGGACCACGTGCTCTCCTTGAGGAACGATGGGGCCCGGCCAGGCAGACAGGGAGGGCTTGTCAGGACCTCCTGGGGAGAAGGAGGCACAGGTTCAGAGAGGCGGGCGAGAGGTGTCCCCAACCCTGTACTCTGCCCCCTCTTCCTCTTCCTGTCTGAGGCTCCTTTCCGTATCAGCAGTGCCGAGGCTACAGGGAGACCCCTACCACGGAGACACGGCCTGGCTTCCCGCAACTAAGCACGTAGCCTGAGAATTTTAAGCAAGTACTGAATAATGCACGCTTAGTAGATTTGGTCCTGCAGAGTGTTATGCACAACAGACCGGCTGAGATGCACAGAAGGCCAGGCCCCTGCGAATGAGGTAGCTGGGGAGAGAGGCCAGTGAGAATGTGGTGCAGGAATCCTCTGTGTCACGGTCACCCACCCAGAGACCCAGCTGCACACACGCATGGGCACACTGCAGTGAACGTCCCAGGCCCCAGGCCCACAGCACGGAGCGACGCAGTGGGCGAGCGGCAGGGGTGAGTCTTGCAGCCATGATCACTGCCTGAGGCCTGCATGGTGCTGTGCGTGCAGAGATGCCCTGGTTCTGTGGTCTCTGCTTTGGGAGGTGTGAGCTGAAGGCTGGCGTTCGGCTTCTCTGCTATTCTAGGACTCTTTGTGGAGTTTATGTGGAAAATTGGTGCTATGGATTGAAAACTGGTGGCCAACTTAACACCAGCTGAATTAAATCAGTGTGGTACTGAGTGTAGATGGCTCACCTGAGTGGTGGTACATGCCTGTAAACCCAGCACTCAGAGGCTGATGCAGAAGGATCTCCATGAGCTTGAGGCCAGCCTGGGTTGCAAATGAGTGCAAGGCCAGCCTGAACTGCATAGTAAACCCTGTCTCAAACACACACACACACACACACACACACACACACACACACCCCAGGAAGTCAGGGAACCAGAAGAAAAGATGAAAGAAGACTAAAGTAAATTTGGCAATCAATTCTTGAAAAACATAAGAAGTTTGCCAAAGAAACAGAAACAATAAAAAGAAACCATGCAGACAAAGTACATATTAACTGATTTGGGAAAAATTAGTAGAAGGATTCAACAGCAGATCTGCTCAGACAGAAGAATCACTGAGCTCAATTATCAGAAAACAGAAAAAGAAACAAGGTGAAGAGAATGAAATTGTAACATTTATTGCCAGCATGAAGACAGTAAACATTGTCTTTGGAATTCAAGAGGCATGGTGGAAAACAAAGGAGTAGAAAGCTCATTTAAAGAAAACACTATGTAGAAAAGTGTAAATACTCAGGTAGAGAACAAATGTGATAAATTTGATCAAAACAACAGTACCAACTCATCAAAAGATCAAAGACAGAGAAGACCTGAGCGCAGCAGAGGAGCAAATGGCACAGGCGGGGCTGGCAGGTGTCACACCCAGCACCTCCGAAGCAACGTTAGCAGCCAGGAGGGGGCAGCAACCAGAGCAAAAGGGGGAAGAGCAAGCCTCTGTTCCTCCCTTATATTGTAACAGCCCCCACCCCCTCCCAGGGCAGGTGTAGTAGTCATAAAATCTCTGTGCCCTCCTCTTGCACAGGATGAGGATATTTACAAAGCAAGGATCCTGGCTCCCTGCTGAGTCTCTTAGTTAAACTTCTGAACTTCTCAAGTTGACACAAGGTATCAACCATAACAATCCACCCCTTATCAACTTGGCAACCAGACACATTTCTTTAAACCAGCCTCCAGACACAAAGGCATGCTTATTCTTAGTATTTCACAACTTTAACATTATGACAAAGGTTTAACAATCCTTAAGAACCAGTATTAAGTCTATCCACATTATAGCACATTAGAATCATAACAGTCTGTCTTTGGCCTCCCAAAGAGTCATGCACATCCCTTTATGCAAAAAGCATTTAGTCCATCTGCAAGAGTTGCCAAAGTCCTGACAGTTTCAGCATTGCTGAAAAGTTCAAGTCTCAAGTCTCCTTTGAGATGGAAGGCAAACTCTTAGCTGCATACTCCTGTACAAATGAAAACAAAGTTAAACATTTCCAACATGCAAGGGCACAAGATAAACATTTTCATTCCAAAAGTTGCAAATGGGGTTACAAAGCATTGGGACAAAAGAAGGTCCAAAATCCAGCAGGGCAAACAATAAGTCCTGTAGTTGTACCACCATCTGAAACAATCTGTGGCAAATTGTGAGTTCCAAAGTGTTCATGGAACTCCACCTCTATAGCTCTTCTGGTGTTTACAGATCCCATGGTTTCTCTCTTAGGCTGGCTTTGCTCCCTCATTGCAGCTTTCCTTAGATCACCCACATTCCTGGCTTTTCCAAACTTCTGGGGTCTCCACTGTACCTTTGGCTTCACACTCACAGCCTCACACACTGCCCTCTCAGGGGCACACTGCCTGGTCTCACAGGCCTTCGGAAATCAGGGCGGAAGCCTTTGTAACCTCAGAACTTGTGCATTCTGTATGCTCCTAACACCAGTGCCAGTTGGAGCAGTAGCCAGGCTTTCCTCTCTCTTGGCTGTAGGAGTCAAGTGCCTGGATCACTGAGCTCTCTGAACTTGATTGTGAGGAACAGATTTCCTATGTTACCTCCATTCTGGAACCTGGTGTGGCTACCACCTTCTGGGACATGGCACTCTGCAGCTTTCTCTTCCAAACAAAATGTTTGAGGCTGCAAAGGGTGGAGACCCACCATCACTTCCTGTGATGCCGCCAGGCCATCCTTTTATTTTCCTGTTCCTTCTCAGCAATGGAGATCTCAGCTCTGTCTTTACAGTCCACAGCTTTCTGGCCAAACTCACAACATTTTAAATCATGCTGCTGGGCTTTTTGCTCTTGATTCACAACATAAATCTGGCTAAAACCCCCCCAACAATAGCCATAACTAATTTTTTCAGGCTGTAGAATTTAAGGTAGATCTATTTTCTTCCAGCTGGTTAAAATGTGAACCAATTGACATTTTTTTTTTGAGACAGGGTTTCATTATTTAGCTCTGACTGGCCTTGAACTCACAGCAGTCCTCCTGCCTCAGTCCCCAAGTGCTGGGATTAGCGGCATGCACAGCCACACCAGGCTGGGTGATTGACGTCATTTGGCTGGTTTCAGGTGAGCAGAGTGTTGTTATTCATGTTTCTTTCTCTCTATATAATGCAGTGTTCCTGAGCTTCTCGTTGCTCTTTGCTGATCTTGTTTTCCCTCCTTTTCAGCCTTAATAGTGATATTTATGTTGCTGTAATTTTCTCATGTTTTTGCTTCTTTGGAGACATGATAGCACTCGGGGAACTTTGTTTAGCTTTGTCATTGAGTGTGAGTCACTGGGGCCTCCATATTCTCAGTTTTCTGTCCTATTTCTCCCTCATGCTAGGATTTGAAATGCATGCATGTAACACCACATACATGTGGACTGTCCGTCACTGTGGCTGTGTTCCTCATTCCCAGTATTTTTTTCTGTTTTTCTCTCACTTTGCAGTTTATATTGTTGCATCTTCAAGTTTACAGCACATTTTCAGCAGTGTACAATCTGCTATTAATTGGATGTGCTGAACTGTATTCTTTTTACATTTGTGACCTGCTTCCACAGACTTTCCAATTTGCTTCTTTCTTATCTTTTGTTTGTTTCCAAACATTGCATGTTATCTCTGTAGTGCATGAACATTTTCACAATATATATGGTTTCTGTGTCAATTTCATTAGCCTTTGAAATTTCATCTTTTATTAACAGTTGTTATACATACTATTGATGATATGATATTTTGATATTTGATTATTTTGTGAATGATTACATAAATCTGGTTAACATATAACCTCACACAGAGCATTATTTTTGTGGTGAAAACACTTAACCCCTACTCACTCAGCAATTTCGAAAACTACAAAATATTTTTATTAATTATAGTCACCTTGCAATGCAATACATCTCTAAATCACAGTCCAGAGCCAGGCAGACCAGCAGGAGAATCAAGTAGCCAACCCATGCCTTCCTGTGAGCCAGCTTCAGCCACATGGGCTGGGAGGAGAATCAAAAAGCCAACCCATGCCTTCCCATGAGCCAGTGGCAGCTCCCCCTCTCCCCTACTGGTTTGGGGCAATTCAGACTGAGATGATAACAATTGAAGTAAAAAAATAACTTAATGCCTGTACTGTTTGATTGACTTTGCAGGCCTAAAGCTGGTAGTCTGAGCTTCAGTTTGGAGGATAACAAGATGCATTATAACAACTGTGGAGGATTTCCTTCTGTCTTGTTTTTGAAATCTAATGTTTTGTTCTGTTTTATCATTTTGTTTTATTCTTGTATCTAGTAACCTGAGCAACTATTTTGAAGATAACAGTATGCAATATAAAACCATTGTTAAATTTCTATTGTCGTGTTTTACATATACATATATACAGATTTATGTCTTGTTTTGAAATCCTATATTGCTACTGTTGCTTTTTGTTGTTGTTGTCATTCTACTTTTGGTTTGTTTGCTTTTTGCTTTTTCTGTTTTATTTCTCTTTAAAACAATAAAACACAGTCCAGTCCTACTGAAACTTGTAATTCTTTGGATGATACCTCTGAACTCTCCATTTACCCTTCCCCACAGACTCTGTTATCTTACCCTTGGTCATGTACACATTTTAAATTTCTTTATATGCCCAGTAGGTTTGAATGGAATGGGAAATATTATCAATTTGTATTGTAGAACACTAAATTTTGATGCCTTCTTTTAGCATGTGTTACATATTATTGGTGGTGAGTCAGATACCTTAAAGGACATCTTGGGTTATAAGAAGTCTTCATTTTACCAAGTAAAAACTGTTCTCTGTTTCATTTCACACCAAGGCTGTATCTGTTAGAATTCAACATGGAATCTTTAGGCATTTGTGGAGGTCTGAGCCTCCACTTCACTGTATCGTTGTAGACACTTTGATAGTCCTTCACTTGCCATGTTTCTCTGCCATGACCCATGTGGCTCTTGAGGTTCCTGGGCTGAAGGACCATGAGAGGATGAGAAAATAAAGAACACACAAAGCTGAGGTCAGGTGGGGACCATATTCTCCTGATGGGAGGGAAGCAACTGCTCAACCATTGTAGCACATTTATTTATACACTCAGAAGGATGATGTAAATTTCAACCCTGCTGCCTAGCAACTTGTTTGCCTGGCTTGCGTGGGCCCTTTGCCTTTTTGGAGCTGGAACAGTTTGTCTATGTGGTGTATTTTGGGCTCTCTATGTTTTCAGGGCTGGACTTGCTGTAGCCCCACACATGTGATCAATCTCTAGTTTTACTAGCTTCCTGCATTTCTACTCCACCTTAGTTGGAATTCTCCTATCCTAGTGTTTGGAACTTTCCTTCTGATACAATGTGGTGAACAAATCAAAAGGAAAATTGAAAAAGTGTTGGAG
>RJWM01050611.1:0-10706 GCA_004363535.1 Dasyprocta punctata
ACATGGATGGAAACACCACTCATTCCCATAATATGCAGAGGTAGTATGTTAATATTTTTTTAAAAATCACCATGAGATATCTCACCTCAGTTAGAATGACAATTATCAAAAGTTAAAAACAATTTACTGCCCTGAATATGATGAATGGGGAAATCACATATTTTGGTGGGTGCATCAATTGGCACAATCAGCATAGAAAACACATTGGAGATGTCTTAAAAAAAAAAAAAACTAAACTAAAAGTAGAGCTACCATATGATCCTGAAGCCCACTGCTGGGTATGTGTCCAAAGGAAATCAAATTATTCTATCAGAGAGCCGCCTGCACTCCCATGTTTACTGCAGTCCTATTCAAATAGCAAAAACATGAGCTCTCCCTCAATGCGTGAGGGAAGGAGGACGGTGGGGTATGCGTGTGCGATGTGCGCCCAACCGTGAAAAGAATGAAACTCTGTAAATGGAGCACATGGATGGAGCCGGAGGTCATTATGTTAACTGAAATAAGCCAGTCACCAGAAGCAAAATATCACACATCCTCACTCATTTTCGGAAACTAGTAAGTCAATTCCAAAAAAGAATGAAACGGAATAGTGGTTGCCAAAGACTGGAAAGGGCAAGGGGTGAAGAGAGGAACTGGGTATGAGGTGTCAAAATAAAAGTAATTGATTCCACCTTCCTTTTCCATTTTTTTAAGTGGATACGGGCAGTGCTGCTGATTGAACCCAGGGATTCGTACGTGGGGAACAAGTGTGCTACCTCTGAGCTGCACTCCGAGGCCTACAGCTCTTGTTTTCTAGAGCATAGAGGGGTAACTCTTGGCCACAATGATCTACATTCCAAAGTAACTGGGACAGTACAACTGCTCCCCAACACACAGAAATGATACATGTTAGAATAAATGAAAGTACTTATTACCCTGATTTGGTCATTACAAATTTCATGCATATATCATATCACACTGTACCCCATAAAAATGTATAACTATTATGTCTCAATTGAAAAATAATAAAGCAGGCATAATGGTGAATGCCTAAAATCCCAGCGCTCAGGAGGCTGAGGCAGGAAGCCATGACTTCAAAGCCAACTTTGAACATAGTGAGTTCAAGGCCAGCATGAACTATATAGCAAGACCTTGTCTCTCTCTCACACACACACACACACATACACACACAACAAAAGTGCAGTTACTGTTTCTCAGTTACCCAACATCATAGCTTAAAAACATGGCACACTTCCAATATCACTAGTTCATCCTCGTGATCCTGGAGATGACTGGGAGCAGTGAAAATACAGCTCATGTACTGCTCTCCCAGCGAAAACTCAAACTGTGAAGTAGGTGTTGTACTCCACATGTACTGCTTTCACATCGCTGTAAAGTCAAAAAGTAAGCTGAACTCTGGTAAGCTGCTCACCACCTACATTTCGTTAAAGCAATGCATGCTAGTGAAGAAAGGGTAGACAAGCACGGTGTGTTGTAAAAATGAAAGAAGTCAATGAAACTGGGACAATGCAGAAAAGACTGTTAAGTGTGAGCTGGAAGCTTGGGTAAAGTGAAATTTTTGATGCCCAGGTACACCCCTCTAAGCTCTCCTCCTGCAGTTGAGACATCTCGTGCTACATCTAGACGTTTCATGGGGGCCTCAATATGGAAGCCCTACCACATGGTGGTACTGACCACCTGCAATACAGAACTGCTGGATTGAATTTTTTAATGTGTTCGATCTTAATTATAAATACGACCACCCATAGGCAACCAGTGGTTACCATACTGGGTAGTGCAGGTGCAGAGAACAGGCTGATGGGAGATCGGCAAAGGCGTATGAAAGGGTGACAGTGCAGTACTTCAGGGCAGTGATGATACTTCTTAAAGGGGGTGGTGGCAGCAAGAAATGGAACAGAATAATATGCTAGGCACACAATATAAGGATACTTTGGGGTGCGAGGGGAGATAGAATTAAGAATTATTCCTAGGTGTCTGGTTTGAAAAACTGCATATATAGTAGGACAGTGGACTATGGAGGATTCATTTTAGAAACAGTGCAAGGAAAAGAGATTGACTTTGAATTGCTTATGAAATATTCAAGCAAAGGTCCCACGGGAAGGCGAGGTGCTCAGAAGAGATAAAGTAGACATCTCACGTTTGTTCCACTCCACACGGCCACTCCTGCTCCGACCTGGTGGTTTAAACCGAGATGCCCTCTTTATGCAGCCCTCACCCCTCCTTCTCGGAGCAGGGAGTGGGCACAATGGTGCCAGCTGGAACACACTCCCCATACTACGGGTGAGCCCAAGGCCGGCACCCAGCCCAAATACACATTCTCAGAGCTCTTCCTGGAGATGTCATACATGGAACAAGAAGATGTGCTTAGACTCTCAATCAAAGAGCTACTTTTTATTATCATTTCTTTTCTTGTAAGGTGTCCCACTGGGCTTTGAAGTAGTAGAAATGCTAGACCTTTCATTTACAAAATCCACAATCTAGTTTGAAGAAAATAAACTTCTAGAAAATCTTCCTAGCAGTAAAACTGGATGATGCTACAAGAGAAGGCAGACCTGAAAGCAAGCTGTGGTCTTTACATTTCTACTTCATTCTCTACACCCAGTAAGCTGCCAAAACCGGTCAACTTTGTGACAGTGTCCATTAAATCCATTCCTCTCTTATTGCCTGTAAAAGTCTATATATACCCTTAACTTAAAACTATCTGAATGAAAAATAAAACCAAACATTTTAAATTCTCAAATTATCAAATAAGATGAATAGAAAATGCCAGTAAGTAAATAAATAAATCAGGAAGACTAGGATTGCTAGTAAATTAGATCTTTCTTCCTTAAATTATTCTCTTTCAACTCAAAGCCTTTGAAATGCTCGGTAATTAATCAAAAGCTTAGTTTGTGTTAACAGTTTTCTAGACACAGTTCCACAGGTTAACCCTCCAGCTGAACCCATCACTTTTGAGAATGAAATTCAAACTCCTTGGAAAGGCTTCTAACAACGTTAACAATAGATAACATTGTTGTCTATTTTCTTACCTCATTTTCTACCACATCCTAGTCGGATCCTCACAGTCAGCTCTCCCTTTAGTGGACATCTTTATGTTTCTAGAACAACCTTTTCATGTGCTGAAGTAATCTTTCCACAGATATTCTTTCCTCTCAGTTTTAAAAGATGCCTTATCTCCTACTTCATCTTTCTCTCTCAAATGACCCTCATTTATTTCTTTTCATAGTACGTGATCTATTTGCATATGTATTATTTATTTTCTGCTTTCACCAGTATAATCTGCATGAACGATGAAACATTGGTTCTCTTTCACCGCTGTACTTTTAAGAGTTAAAAGTATGTCTAGCACATGGAAAGTCCTCCTGTAGAGAAAGGGCCTGAGGCAAAACATTTTATCTTCACTTATCTCTTGTATTTTATTTGGAAACACTGGAATCTCCAAAAGACTTTGCTTGTGGCTTATTGGCTCAAACTGTGTCACTTGTTTACTTTTGGACCAGTCACCTAAAAAGAGGAATGAGTTGGCCATGTTTGGATTAGACCTAGTGTAAACACTCTCAGGGAGGGCCCAGCCTTCCTGACAATGAAGGGATTGCCTTTTACTATCTGAGAAAAAAAATGAGCAGGGATGAAGGGAAGATAGCTGTCTGGGAGGCAAAGGACAGAGTCAGCCATCACACAGATGTCTCGGTTCCAATCTTCTGGTCAAATATCTTTGAGTCCATAAGCAGTGCTTTTGTGCATCATGTGGGACCCCCCTTACTGCTTTGCCTTCTTCAGTTCCCCCACTGCTCGCTGCTGCACTGTCACGAACACCTTTGCCTGCCTGCTATGCATCAAACTGAATTCAACTCCGAAAATCTGGGGCTAGCAAGTAAAGTCAGACATTCCTCATTTTAGAACGTATCATGGGGCACTGTGTATATGAGCAGTCATGCAGTCAGTTATAATAAATACTGTGTATTACATGTCTTAGAGCAAGAAGTTAAAATTGCAGACATGGGAATAGTTACTAGAGCTCCAATTAGAAGTCATTACCTATTGAATAAATACTTGATGATTAAGTAACCAAGTAAAATAACTGAATGGATATACACACGCTAAGAAGGCCTGAATGAGCTCTTCACATTGACTGCTGTATTCTATACGGTGAATGAATTACCGAGATGTGTACCCAGCCCCATGTGGGCACTACCTCTCCTTATTCCAACCTTGGTAAAGACAGAGTCTGATAGGTGAGCTATATCATTGCTAGAGTAAATTAAATTTAAACTGTGATACATCACATGATCTAACTTAAAAGTACTCAAAGATGAAAGTTGCTGTCCTAATATTTTCTTTTTAAAGCCACATATATTAATTTTAACTAGATGTAACAGCATCTTCCTAACAGTAATTTCTATTTAATATCTATGCTAATTATACAAAATGCTTCTAGAAAATTCCATTGATACTGCTACCAATGAGTCCTCTCCACGTTTCTCATGTTTTATCAATGTAGCAAAAGATACATCCAATAATCAATTAATGGAATGCACAACATCAGTAGAAAAATAGTAAAAAGCATGATGATCTGAACAAATACAGAATAAAACATTTGACAAAATTTATCATTCTATTATAATTAAAAATTCTCAAAAAACTGGAAATATAAAGGAACTTTCTGAACCTCTAAAAGGATGCCTACAAAAAGCCCACAGTTGATGTCATCTTTAGAAAATGGGGTTACATTTAAAAAATGGGGTTACTTAAGACTTTCTCCCTGATATGAAGAACAGAGATGTGTGCTTTGCACCATTTCTTTCTTTTTTCTTCTTTAGGCAGTGTCCTTGAACTCACTTAGCTCAGACTGATGTTGAACTCCTAAGGTCCTCCTACCTCAGCTTCCCGAGTGCTGGGACTACAAGAGTGTGCCACTGCACCAGCCCTCATCATTTCTATTTAATACTGTTGTGACATTGCTAGCCAAGGTAACTGAGTGATAAAGAAAAAGTATACGGATTGAAAAGAAAAAGTAAAACAATGTCTATCTACAGATGATATGATTGTATACATAGAGAATTTTAAGGGATCTACTGTGAAAAGATTAGAATAAATTCAGCAAGTTTGCAGAATACAAGATTGATGCACCAAAAAAACGGTACTTCTACACAGTAGTATAAGGAAATAAAAAAAATACAAACAAGGTAACTATTTACAATAGCAACAAAAAGAATAACCATTCATGAATAAATTTAACAGAGATTATGCTTTATACTCTAAAAACCACAAAATATTGCTTACAGAAATTAATGATCCAAATAAATGAAAGGATATATCATGTTTATGGATTAGAAAAATAATATTTTTAAAATAAAACTAACCCTTCATTTCCCATGTTGGAGTCAAATAGAGAACATGAAAGCATGGCTGTTCTCAGAGAGTCAGAGGAGCCAATCAGGTAGCAGGAAACAAAACTAAAAAACAATAGGAAGAAAATAATGCTAATTACAGTAGAATCAAATAACAAAAGTAAACTTAACAGGAGGTACCAAATTTATATTCTGTCAAAGTCTCAGCTGGTTTATTTTACAGAAATAAAAAGCTGTCCCTAAAATTCACATAGAAATGCAAAAACAGCCAAAACAATCTTGAAAGAGACCAAAGTTGTTGCACTTACACTTCTTGATCCCAAGAGTTACTACAAAACTGTACTAATCAAAACAGTATGGTGCAGCAGGATAGACATAGAGATGAATGGAACAGAATTAAGAGTTTGTACATTAATCTGCATATTCAAAGTCAGCTGACTTTTCAGCAAGTGTTCTAAGGCCACTCAATTACAAAAGAACAGTGTTTTCAACAAATGGCACTGGGGGGACTGAGTAGCTACATACAAAGAACAAGCTTGGGCCTCCAAACATAGCATATAGAAAAAGTAGCCCACAGTGTATCGAACACTGACCATTAACAGCTAAAATTATAGTAGTCTTAAAGGAAAACATAATCACAAATCACTATAACTTTGACATAGTAACATTTTCTTACAAATGAACCCAAAGACCAAACAACAGAAAATAGGTAAATTAGATTTCATCAAAATTAAATTTATTTGTGCTCCAGAGGACACCATAAAAAAGATGCAAAGACAACCCACAAGATCGGAGAAAATATTTGTAAATCATAGATGTGACAAGGAGATTGTATCCAGAATGTATAAGAAACTTACAACTCAACAGCAAAAAGATAAAGTATCCTTTTTTTTTTTTTTTTTTTTTTTACCAGGGATTGAACTCACAACCTCACACCTGCCAGGCAGGTGCTTAAGCCATTGAGCTAAACTCCCAGCCCTATTTTTTTGAGACAGGGTCTCACTATGCAGTTCAGGCTGGCCTTGAACTCACTTTGTAGCCCAGGCTGGTCTCAAACTCACAAGGATCCTCCTGCCTCAGCCTCCCGAGTGCTGGGTTAAAGGCGGGCACCACCATGTCCAGCTTCAGTTTTTTGCAACTTGAGACCATACTCACAAGTGAAATAAACTGTTTAGTAATTTTTAAAAAGCCCAGTGCATATTAAAATACATGAACCTTGAAAATCTGATGCAAAGTGAAAGAAGCTAGAAAGAAAAGACCACATACTGTGTGAAAGGACTCACACGCAAAGGATTTGTAGAGACAGAAAGTAAATTAGCAGTTGCCAATGGCTGGGTGAGATGTTAGAGAAAAATGGGAATTAATCTGTAGTAAGTATACATTTTATTTTTGGAGTGATGAAATGTTTTGAAGTTGTGTAGCGCTGCTCTTCGCACAGTTTTACGAATATACTAAAATCACTGAATAGTACATTTTAAATGGGTGAGTTGTATGGCATTTTATATAACCTCAATAAAACTGCTTCAGCTAAATTGACACAAGGTTTCCAATATTCCACAGAGACCATATTGGTCCAAACAAGTCTCAGAGCCGTATAAAGAAAACCAACTGGATGGGGCAATCACTATGGCTTTTTTTATGCAACCTACCACCCCCCTCAGAGGAAAGCATAACCGGAAGTGATCCCTGCAGGCTGCAAGAGCAAGAATTGATCCGGACCCACATGTGCAAACTTAGGCTTAACAGACGCACTCCTGCCTTTTCCCATTCTGATTCCCAAGTTCCTGATTTTCATGCAGCCTGAAACACCGCTCACCTCACGAGGTCAGCTAAGGCTGTGCCTCCCTGCTCATCCGCGAACTCACCAAGTTTGAAGCACCGATGTCCCTGGGTGGACCCCCAGTCCCTTCTGTGCCCCCCTCATGGCCCTGGCTGGCTCCCAGCCTACTACCCGCCTGGCGTGGGAAAAGCCACCCCTTCGAGATTTTTCCAGCTCTCCTTCTAACCCTGCTTGTCACCTGTTCTGCTTCTTTCTTGCATGGTAATTAGATTGTATTCATAGCTTGATTTGACATTTCCAAAGAAAAATGCAATTATACCACCCTGAAAAGCGGAAATAACCTGCTGATGATATTTGAAGAGAAAAAAACACACTTTCAAGGTTTGCTTCAGCTAAATCTTTCAGAAGAGTGTTACTAAATGCTAGTGGATGCTGGGGCTGGCTCATCTTTCTTCACCTAAATACTATAATCTGCCCAACTTCAGACATTTTCTAAACACCGTGAGAAAAACTCACACTGAGGATCTTAGAAACTTACATATTTCATGGGGGACAGAAGGTGAGAATAAACCCATGAAAACTCTGAAAAACTCATTCACAAAAAATCACTAAGTGCAAATTATATTATTTGTACTTCTCACATTTAAAATTGGTCACAGTAGTATTAACAGTTGTTAGAGTATCTGTTTCCATTTACCATCACCTATCGACTTAAAACCTCAGGATTTCAATGATGGCCTCTTACTCTACCTCCTACACATGGGTACTTTTTGTCCTGACCATTTAATAAGTGCTTTCATTGTCCTGACGTGATCAGGTCACACAGAACTGGGCTCAGACTGTGATTTCACTACTTATTGATTATATGACCTTGATCTCCAACTCCCCATCATTCCTAAGTGCTGCATGAATTTGAAATATTCCTGAAACTCGACTTTTCTATCCTATGAGACTCTCTCCTCTGCTTTGCTTGAAAGATACGGAATCTGTTCTGTGTTTAGAGAATATGTTTGTATATATCAGGAGACGATGATTAAAAGTCCTTTATGAAATTGAGGATTCTGAACCAGACTGAGGCTTCAAAATCCTCAAATGACCAGCTGCACCAGCGCTGTTATCTCCTGGAAGACCTTCCGAGCATTCTTTTCCCTCATCAGGCCTTTTCTGTTTTCCTCTAGCAAATTATCATTTTGGACGCAGCTCAGTCCAAGAGCGACTTTAATTAATGAGCCAGGTTTCCGGCACTGATAAGAAGTGGAAGGTGAAGGTTGCGTGTGGAGGGCAGTTCTCATGAAACGCACGGAGTGTGGCTGCAATGGGAAATGATACTGCCCGTCACTTCCCGAGCGCCGTACTACTGCAGCGGCAGGGACGGTATTCCAAACTTTAAAACTCTAATAAAGGGGCAGTATTAGGAGAAACATTTGCTTTCACCCCAGCTCTTCATACAGTCCTGCTACTTACTTACGGGACAGGATCAAATGGCACCCCCGTGGAGAGCCTGCAGAAGGCCCGCTTCTAACCTCAGCACCCCCGTGCTCCTTCCGGGCCCCCTGGGCTGCTCACATACCCAGAGGTCAGGCATTCTGGGTGATGCTTTGAACCCCAAAAAAAACTAAGAGAGAATCACAACAGCATTCTAAAACTTCTTATTTATATTTATTAACTTTATCTACAGCATATTTTAAGTATTTAAAAGGTTAATTTTATATAGTTTTTATGGCTTATTTCTTGCAACTAGGAACATCTCTGACCAAAGTAGTACATTTGTTGTAACTGATGAATTTACCTTGATACATTGTTTCTCAAATTCCATAACTTACATCAGGTTCACTCTGGACTATATGTATATATATATATTTTAATCTTCCATTTTTAAAAAAGCAAAACAAAAAAGGATAGAAATGATACAGAATTTTTTTAAAAAGGGAATTAACGTTAGTTAATATGTTGCATATTGTTGTCTTAGAAGTTGTTGTTCAGGTTATAAAATCTAGGCATAAAAGTGATCAAACAATAACAGTACAAACTGCTGTTTATGATGAACAGAGATTAGTAGTACAGTTATCTATCTAGCATACATATATACATACATACATTTGTATGTGTTTACCAACATACATGTAATCTATTCTTTTCTTCCTTCTTTCCCTTATCCTAGTTGTTCTGTCCTTTTGAGCATTTTCTTTCCCTCTCATTATTACAATATCTATTGTATATTTAGGATCTTATTACTCTTTCAAATTTTTTTATTATTTTTTATAATAGGGAGGCAATATGATATTTATAAATGTGAGTTTCATTTATTTCACTTATGAGTATGGTCTCCAGTTGCCTTCATTTACCTATAAAAGCCTCGAGATCATCCTTTTTTATAGCTGGGTAATATTCCATTGCATAAAAATACCACATCATTTTGATCCATTCTGTGGTTGATGAGCATTTTGGTTGTTTCCAAGATTTAGCTATTACTAATTGTGCTGCTATAAACATGGGTGCACATATTGTCTCCCTAGTATAAAAAAATAATAAAAAATAAAACTCTGCACTATATATTCTATGGGTCTGGACAAACCTATAAGAGCATATACCCATCACTCTAATAGCCTTTTTAATTTTTAGAATTTTTATTAGACGTTTCCAGTATATAATGTTTACTTTCCTTGTTGGGACTTGGCACGTCTACACAGCACATCTTAATTCTCTTTTCCATTCCCTTTCACCCCTTCTTCCCTCCTCCCTCCATCTCTTGATGCCCTTGCAATCCGAGAAGGCTCTATCTCTTGACTTCCTGTAACCTTTTTCTTTTTTTGCTGTTTATATTTCGCGTTCTCATATAAGAGAAAACATGAGATATTTAAGGTTGTGTGTCTGATTTCACTTAACACTATAAGCTCAAACTACATCCATTGTCGTACAAATGACTCAAGTTTTCGTTGTGATTCACTGTAACACTGTAATACCTCACAGAGTATTTTCACAGCCTCAGAGTCCTCTGTTCCACACATCCATCCCTCTTGCCTGCTGGCAACCACTGATATTTCTGCACGTTCTCTGTAATAGCTTTGTCTTTTCCAGAATGCCATATATGAGGTGTGATGAAGAACAGTGATGAACATTTAAGTTAAAAAGTAAAAAAACATTACAGTGAGAGACACATTGTCGTCAATCTCCCTCAAAACACTCTTCATATTTTGTTCTTTGTGCCCCTTTCGGAAGCAGCTCTGGAAGTCATTTTTCATGAGTGCCTCTAGTTGTGCTGTCCTGGCTGTCTTGATTTCCTCAAACAATTCAAGACATTTACCTTTCAGAGTCATTTTGATTTTGGGGGAAGAGCCAGGAGTCTCAGGGTGGTAGATCGGGTGAATAGGATGGATGAGAACACACCGTATTGTTTTCACAAGCCTGTATTTCTGTTGGATGGCACTCAACAGCAGTTACTGATCTTTTGATCACTCCTTGTAAAGAAACAAAAGAGACCTTCCATAACTGCTTCAAAGAGGCAAGGATGATCTCACAAGTATGCTCAAAGCAAGAGGTTGTATTTTGTGGGAGAGTAACATCAATGTGTCTTT
>RJWM01050612.1:0-10706 GCA_004363535.1 Dasyprocta punctata
TAATCTTCTCTATTTTGGTGAAATGTAGAGCTTTCAAATATCAACTCACTTCTAGTTCCAAAAACATTTAAAAATGCATGAACTGTTATTCATTTAGTCCTCTTCACTATCTTTTTGTAGCCATATTTTAATTTATTTTACAGTAAGCAAATGATATTTAAGACTATGACATATGATACTGTTGTATTAAAATTCAACACTATTTGTTCATTTTTAAGTATAAGATCAATTTAACTTTCTTATCATTGACAAATTATGTGGATATCTGCCACTCTTTTTTTTTGGCACCGGGGATCATCGAACTCATAACCTCATGGCTGCCAGGCAGGCGCTTAAGCCACTGAGCCAAACTCCCAGCCCTAGTACTTTGAGACAAGGTCATACAATGTAGTTCAGGCTGGCCTTGTGCTTGCATTGCAGCCCACGCTGGCCTTGAACACCCAAGGCTCTGCCTACCTCAACTTCCCTGTGTGTTGGATTAAAGGCATGTGCCACTACACCCAGCTTGCCACTCCTATTTCAATACAAAGTTTGAAATGACTGCTTTTAGGCTTGTTAAAATCATGAGTCAAGGTGAAAATGTGTTTATTGATAAAGGGAAGTAATACGGTGGCCAAGTAGCTTTCATCATTACTTCATAGAAAACTTTTTGTGTGAACTTGGGAGTATTATTTTTGCCTTTTCATAACTCAGTTTCTTCCACCATAAAATGGGGATAATAAGAAGTGTTTTTGAGGGTTATGATTAGTGATAAACATATTAATGGATATAACTATTAAAATAACTTTAGAACATTGTAATCAAGAAATATTAGCTATCATCATCATTATTTTCATCTCAGTTATTCCTCACAAACTTCTTAGGATATAGCTATTATTTGCATATTGTAGATGAGGAGACAGAAATTTTGAGAGCTTGAATGCTTCTTTGTCTAATTCAAGAAAGGTTTACATGTGAAAATACAATGGAAAACATGAATCACATTGCAAATAACAAGAGATAAGGGATTATTTGAGCAAGAGAGAATACAGGATAATCGTATTAGAACAGTAACGTTTGATAGATACTCAAACAGCTATGTGATGCTGGTAGTAAGTTCATCATGTAATGTGTAATTTATGGGGAACATGGTCCACACCAGCTGAAGAATAATAAGCTACGTCTAGTACAGCCGGAGGCAAAACTTCTATGATTCTGAGAGTAAGAGCTCTTTAGTCTGACATTGGTTTATTTGTATCATAACCTATTATAATTAACTTTGAAATCAAGTCAGTGTTCTGTTGTTTTTAGTGAAACTACTAGATAATCCAAACATAGTTAATTCTAGATTTATTTTTCTAAGTATGATGTTTAATATTAATGATGTTTACCCATGTCTATATGAGACATGAGTTCTGTGATATTTTTCTGTTTTCTATAAGGAAACCTGGAAAAAATGCAGACTGCCTAAATGATGTATCATTCTATACAGCTAACATAACTAATATGTAATGTGTTTTTGCTTTTATTTACATTATTTAATAGAATAACCTCAGGTTAGCCATTTCAAGAAGTGCAGTTTCTATGTGTACCTCCAAGTGATTATGTGTTTTATAAATGCATTCACCCCTTGTGTTGGAAAAATTACCCAGTTAACACCATGATAATAGCTGTGATTTTCAGGACAGGATCTGGGGGTCCTTTTCCCTGTAATTTTCTTGCTGTTTCTGATGACTGTTCACAATGGCTGTAATCAGTGTGGGGATTCTTCCCATGAACTTTGCCTGGAGTTGCCCATCATTGCTTTACTCACATGTGTAAGAACTATCCTACTTTTCTCTGCTGTTGATTGCGGTTAATCAGAGTTGTTGGTTTTTTTCTCATTATTGAGAATTTTCTAGTTATAAACACTATGATCACCAGAAACATTTTTTTGTGTGTGTTGGGAAGAAACACAAAATTACAGAATTTTTTAACTTAAATAGGTATTAGAGATCATCTGCTAACACATTTCCTTAGGTTTTTCAGAGGTAAAATGTCCAGACCACCTTCACCTAAAGATGACCTGAGAAATCAGACTTTCTTGTTCTCTTTCCATGGCCCTGTAATTCATCTATGAAGTGGCTTGCACTAACAGTGACTGAAATCTAAGCATGCAGTGGATAATTACTGGTTATCTTGCTAACAAAGGAGATAGTTCTAGGAGGGTGGATGCTTTTTATTTTTCACTAATCAATTCTTAGTATCTACAAAGTGCCTCCCCTGTCTCAGATACTCAAGAAATATTTTGAGTAAATGAATGAATGAGTGAACAGTAACTCATCACATATGCACATGTATTGTATTTTCCCCCTACTTTCCTCTACTTACTCAATTGCTGTTTTAAAGTAATATTAGTCATGATTTATTTGCTTCTTTAGATGTCTAGATAGTTTACTTTTTGTTTATTATCTGTAGTCTCACAATCTTAAAATAATATGATAATTTTTCACTACCTTAAGGCATATTAATACATTTATAATTAAGTGACTAAACGTATTCATTCACTAGTATGTATGAGATAGTTTGATTTCATATTAATAGTGAAAATTAAACATTATTGTAATTAAAAATAGTAGATTAAATATCTCTAACATTAAATCTTAACATACTGATATTTTAGGTTATCAATGAGGAAGTAAAAGTTTAGTATTATTTACTCAAATAGTAAAACTATATCTAAAATTGCTTCTCTAGAAAAGGCTTCATGCTTGTGAAAGGATTTTCTACAGAATATTTCATCATTTTCGTGTCATTTGTGGAGAGGGTGTAGACACCTTATATGCCCTGCTATGAAAACTTTTTCTTTTATGGTCTTGAATAAGATACTATAAGACCCTGGTGGAAGCTTGGCTTAAATTAAAAATTCTTTATAGTTGAATTTAGAGAGTGACACCTTAGACAAGCATTTGAATAAACACAAATGGGGGTTTTTAGTCTAATAAAAGTAAAGAAAACTTGTCACAACGAATCTTGTATTTGAATAAATCTGACACAGGGCAAACTACATTCATATACTATCAGAAAGAGAACATTAAAAAAAAAAGCAAGAATTTGTGTACCTGTCATCTCTTTACTTTTGTGTTTATTAGTGACCTGATGATATATTAGCATATATAGATTGTGCTGTTTTTCAGTGTACCCTGGGGGAAAAATGACACACAATGGTTGGTACATAGCAGATTATTCACAGGCCTCTTCAGAAGCAATCTCCTCTTCACTGAGCCTGCTGTTGGTACACTAGCCACAGTTTGTCTCCAGCTGAGGCTGAGTGAGCATCTGGCTTCAGCCACCCAGGCTGTAAATGATGCAAACTGGTGATGTATGCTCAGCCAGTGGAAGACGTTCACCCTTACCCCAGGCTGTCTGGGTAACTTTATAAATAAGTCTTCCTCTAGTTCTTCAGTTCAGATAAGTAGGCCCAGAGGCACTGAAAGTCTTCCATACAGATTTTGGCTTTTCTTCTAGACTTGCTGGTTGTTAATAGTTCTGAGTTCCCAAATAGTAACAATAATTTAAACTGTTCTAACAGATATAGGTATTTTGGCCATAATTAAATGTTGCATTGGGCAACAATTCTTCAAGGTTGGCAAGTTATGCCCCGTCCCTCACCAGTTTTTCAAGCTTTCATTTGCAGACTATGGCCAAACACTTCTTTAAATCAGTTCTTACTTTGCATTTCACCTTGGCAAGTATTTCCTCATATTTCTTTCCTGGAGTTTGCCCAATTATTGATTTGAAGGCTTCTTTTTCTTTGGTCTATTTCATACTTTCAGGGAATAATACCAAGGCAGACAAAATAGAGCTGTCACTTTTTTGGTAGGGGTGATGCTTCACCTGGGTTGGAAGCAACCAGTGCTGCTTTGCTTCAGCTGGATAGTGATACACAGCAAAATGATCTGCTCACTTCCAAAGGCTGCTGGGCTGGAGAGCCACTCCAGCTCACTACCCCAAGTGTATTTGGCTTTTCCACTTGCGGAAGAGCACTTCAATTGAGGCAGATGTCAAAATACTTTGCAGAAATTCTAGACCAGAAGATTTATCAAAGTATGGCTTTTGGAGCTCATGAGGCCCTCTGTGGAAATAAGTCTTAATCATTTGAGAATCTTAATCTTTCTTAATTTGGAAAATTTCCCATTGTTGTTGTGAAGCATTTGCTTATTCGAGTTCTAAATAAAATATATTTTATTCAGAAGAACAACATCCACTATAGAAAACATAAAAAAGCAAAAAACAAAAGAGATGATAATTCTGCCCTTTACACAGTTACATTACATTTATTGAAATGCTGTTTCTTCCCATACATTTTTTAAAAATGAAATTATATTGCTTATATTTTATAAGTTGCTTCTTTACTTAAAATATTCATATCAAAAATATTCCAGCATCTCTGGATACTCTTCTGGAATGTGGTTTTTCATAGGTACATAATAATCACATCACCTATAATTAATATGACCTTTATCTTACTCTTCATTTCGGTCAGTGGTGGCAAACCTATGACATGCATGCCACAGTGGGCATGCAATGTCCTCTCTGTCAGCACCCAAGCCAAGTAGCCCTAGACCTTGAAAGTGGGCAACTGGAATATTTTCCAAACCCAAAAAGACATTTAGAAAATTCTACAACACTTACAGACAATCCTACCAACCATCAAAAATTCTACAAGGAATTTTCTGGTGGTGTAGTATCTGCAAAGGAGAATTTTAGTAACAGATTTTCACAGTTTCATAAGATGGAGACAATCATGTTTTCTTTCTTCTCCAGATAAAAGACGTGTTTGAAGATCTTGATCTTTCCTACTTACAGTCATTAGATTTTGGAAATCTGGAAATGGGGCTACTGGAATTTAAAGAATGCTATATTAGGAAAGATAAATTCTATGATCTGTGTGAAACACTTGAAGATAGTGGAGATAAAGTGTAAAGGGATGACAAAGGACAGCACAGTTGGTAGTTCTGAAGATGAAACCCTTAAAAGTGTGAAATTGTCTTCCAAATAATTTTGTCAGTGAAAGCACTTGGGATTGCTTTTCTTATTTTGTTTGGATCATTTTATGCTTATAAGCAGCTTTGAATTATATCAAATCTGATATAAGAAACAGATTGACAGATACCTGAGTGCTGCTTGTGCTCCTTTCAAACTAATGAAGTATAAGCCAAGGGTTGACAAATTATCAACATGCACACAACAACAAAAATCACAATAGTTGAGCAGAAGTATGGCAAATGCAAACTTTTACCTTTCAATAAATAACTCTTTGTATCATTGAAAACTCTGTTATTGTGTTTTTCTTTCAAGACAAAAGATATTAATGTATGAATTGTTTTTTTCCTCAGTCCTCAGGTTTAATTGCAGTGTTGGCACTTTGAATAAGTGGGTTTTAGGTTGCAGTTTGTGCACTCTGTCTCTGAAAGTTTTGCCATCATTGATTTATGCTGATTCCAATTTGCCACAGTATTACTGTTTTGTTCATGGTCTCTCCATACTCTGCTCATACTTCTAAACAGCAGAGCTCAATGTGCTATGACTAGTTGTGCATGTACTTTTTACCTTTTGTTATAAAGAAGTTCAACGTTGGGATTCTGTATTTTTAAATTATTTTATTACTAACATTTATTTGAGAATGGTGCAATAAGTGATAGGCATATACTCAAATTATATGTGTAAACCGGTGAATTAGGTTTTATATAAACAGAGTCAACAAATTTTATTGACAAAAAATTGATGGTGTCTGTTTATGGAATACGAGATTGACTTGGAACTCTTATCACTTACATTATGATCGCTGTTCTTTCATAGAGCAATGGAGAGCAAGAGAAAGTATAGATAGATTCAGATAGCTGCTAGTTTTTAGTTTTCTATGTCATCAGGGGGTATTTCTTGAGACCACATTGCAATAATTACGGTTTAACTCTGGCAGATAAAGTTGGCTGTATAATTAATGGTAACTCTGCTACTCTCTAGAAGTATAGTTGTGGGTAAGTTATTAAACCTCTGTCCTGTTTTAGTTTTCTATGTCTATGAAATGTGAGTAAAAACATCTAGCCAAGGATTATTAGAAAAAAAAATTTTAAGTAAAAAGGACTGAAAACACAATAAAATTTCTTGGTAAATGAGTTAGTAAATATAAGCTTTTTAACTTTATTTTCCTTTTACTTAAATGCTCTTGACACTTAGGACTCATTCCATTTAAAAAGAAAAGTGATTTGATATCCTTAGGATTAATGTTCCATGTAGTCCTCAGTGGTTTGGCAGAGGCAAAGGGGAATGCATTATATGCAAGAGAAATGAGGTCACTCTTGCTTTCTTATTTTTTTTTCTTTTAATAGCAGTAAATACCAAAGCAGATTCTTCATGTCAGAGAAACCTGAATTCTATGTATTTGTAGTAATAAAATACAAGGAATATATTTCTGAAAAAATATGCTTTAGGATTCTGTTCTTAGCTTTGATACTTTCTAGAGCCCTTTATAATTTAGAGCTCATTTTATAAAAGGATACACATATAAAAGAAAGTTATAAATTATCCAACCTGCTGAGTTCAGAGTTCGCAGTTTGTAGCCCAAAGGAGATGGAGAGGTCCTCTGGGCACCCACGCTGGTTGGAGAGTTCGGATGTGTACGTTGAGAGGGCAGATGTGGGAGCTGCCCTTGGAAGCTGAACTGTCCACTCCTGCTGAATCATCTGGTGGTCAAACTAGACCCACACTTCCCAAGCTCAGGTTTATTTTTACAGAATTAAACCTTGTGAGTGCTCTGAGATACATTTATGAGGGTACAAAAATGGACAAGGAGAGACTTCCGACACCAGGAACTGAAGAAAGACTCTTTGTTGTCAGATTCCAGACTGGAATTGAATTGTCAGTCTCACTAGGTACCATAAATGAAGGCATTGAACTGCCTCCAGGTGCAACCATCAGATTATTCATCTAATTGGTTCATGTTTCAGTGATGGGGTGTAAAAGGGGAAGCAGGAAGGAGGGAGAACTAAGTACCACCTTGCTGTTTCTCTCTTTTCCTAACTTTTCTCTGAACCATAATTATTGTTATATATTCAGAGACTGGATAACATGATCAGAGAAATAGTCTGATAAAGTGACTTTGTAACTCTGGTCATGCAAGAGAATAAAATGTGTGGTTTATACTTTGAAAAGAGTGTATTGTGGCTAAGCACGCCACGTGTTTGGTCCTCTGGAAAACTGAGTGTCAGGAAGAAACTGCAGCCCTTTCCTGCAGGTAGGAGTGCAGCTGTGGGGAGCAGCACTTCTCCTTGCTCCTGTCTCTGTATCATCGGTGCGGCGTAACAGGAGCAGCTGTTGGGAGCGAGCAACCCCTTAGGGCCCAGAGCTATTTTGTTTGCTTACAGATGGATAGAAACAAGCAAAGGGTGCAAATTAGCTGGAAGATAGCATCTCAGCCTGATGTACAGTTTAGAATGGAAAGAGGAGCAATACTGAAAGAGATACTAAGGACTAACTTTTCATAAATGCTGCTCTATTTAATCTGTGAGAGTTCCTTGAAATAAAGTTCCTTATTATAATTTCTCCAAGAGCTCATAATATAATTTATTTTTTGACAATTTTTTTATTTAAGAGAAAATAGATACAGATGATAGAAACAAAAATCAAAAAAGACAGACAACAACAACAACAGATCTAATACGATAACATTGTAGGTTTACACACTGAGTTGGTTGAAGTTTGACAGTAGTTACAATATTGCATATCTTTACCTTCATAGGGGTTAATCATATTGACAGATGTAGACATGTAAGATTTATCAATTCAAGTGTATTAACTTTTCTTTTTCAATAGCTATTGTATTTAGTAATACAGTTTTTTAACTGTCTTATTTATGTATATTGATAAATTTATGTCTTTTTCCTTTTCCCTTCCTTCCTTCCTTTCCCCTTAGAATACCTCTTGTTATCATTGAAATAACTACCCATAACATCAGGTCTAATATAATCAAGTGAAATAGTTCAGAGTGAAACCAATAAAGGATAAAAGAATGGTCGTACATAAGAGAAACAAAAAACTAAAGAGATTAACAAACAACAACAACATGTCCGATACTGTAAAATTATAGATTTAGGAGTTTAGATGGTTGGAATTTTACAGTGGTTGCAACATTGTACATTGTTACCATTAAGGGGGCTGTTCAGATTGACAGGTAAAGACTTGTAGGATTGATCTGATCTTATGAATATCAACCGTTCTCTCTCACCAGTTAATGCATTTAGTAGTATAGACTTTTAAACTATCTTATGAATACCTTTATATAAGACTATGTCTTTTTTCCATACCTTCCTTCCTCGGTTCCCCTTGTAATACCTCTTATTGTCTTCAAACTAAATGCCCTTACCAATTGGCCAAATATAGTCAAACAAAATAGTACTGAATAAAACCAATAACAAATAAAGTAATGGAGACAATACATAGTAATGCAACATTGATTTCTATAATGCCTCATATTAGCTTTAAGGCAGTTGCCTATATCATCGGTTATAATACAATCATATTAAGATAGGTTAAAATCCCTCAGAATAGAGCAGTGAAAGCAATACCTGGTTTTGAAGCAAGGTGATCATATATCACTGACGACTACCCTTATAAATTTTGTTATCTTTACAATAGCTGTCTTTGTCATCATTTATGATAAAGATAGGCTGGTCAAGATAGAATAGGATTAAACTAAACAGCTCATTGAAAACAATACTGGATTTAAATCCCGTTGATGGATTATTCATTTGTCTGCCCTGCTCGGTGGTATCTCTCTGTCGCTTTTTCTGGAGCAGTGGGCTTCTTTATCTCTCTCTAGAATGTCCTTCAGTATTCTTTGTAGGGTTGGCTTGGTTGTCATAAATTCCTTTAGTTGTTCTTTGTCGTGGAAGTATCTTGTTTCTCCATTGATTTTAAAAGATAATTTTGCAGGGTACATTAACCTGGGTTGGAAGTTATTTTCCTTCAGGCCTTGAAATATTTCATTCCAAGCTCTTCTTGACCTGATGACTTGTGTTGAGAAGTCTGTCATGATTCTGATGGGCCTTCCTTTGTAGGTAATCTGTCTCTTTTCTCTAATAGCTTTTAATATATTGTTTTTGTGTTGAATTTCTGGAATCTTGATTATTATATGTCTGGGTGTAGGTATATTTTGGTTATGTTTAGCTGGAGTTCTATATGCTTCAGTTATCTGAAAGTCTCTTCCTGTTCCCATGCTTGGAAAGTTTTCTGAAATTATTTCTGTAAAAAGTTTTAATTTGATTTGTATTGACCCCTGCTTTTTCACTCACACCTTTTATTCATAAGTTGTATTTCCTTGGGTTGTCTTGCAGCCATTGCACTGCCACTTCCAGATTTCTTATTATTTTTAGAAAGTCTTTCCTTTCTCTCTCCCAGGCTGCCATTCTTTGTTCCAGATATGAAAAACTATCTTTAGTTGCCTTCAGGTGGTTCTGCCAACTTTTATTGGAGTCTTTGATATTCTGGTAGTCTCTCTGAATCTGATTGATGCATTCTAAGTCTTTATTTGTTTCATTCTCAGTTTCCTTTGATTTTCCATCCTCCACCTTTCCGGCAATGTTTCCTTTAGAGGCGCTTAGCGATTCCCCTATTAAGTATTTCATTTCAATTCTTAGTTGGACTAACAGTGCCGCTTTAATTTCTTTTATAGCTTCATGGAGTTGTCTACCCACTTCAGCTGTCATCTCCTCTGAGAGTTTAATTTTTGGACTCACAACCTTTTCTGCGTTAGGGTCTCCTGAATTTGTTCTGCTTGTTTCGGAGAGCGCCCTCTACCTTTCCGTCTTGGCATTTTCCTGGGCTCTGCAGTGAACCCGTGTTGGTCCACTGTCTTTCCCAAGCCTGTTTCTGCTTCACGGATGTCTGACGCAGTGTGCGAGGACGGGGCCGCTGCCTGGGAACCCGTACTGGGTTGTCTACCAAACTTCCCCTATCACCCCCAGGGTGCCCGTGCAGATTCTGCCAGGGCCCTCCAGGAACCGTGCCTAATTAGGTGCGGTTCAGGTCTCAAGATGGATGCCTGTCCCTCACTCTCCCTCGGGGGTGGGGGGCTCGGGGCTTCTGGGTTCACTCTCTTGCGTGCTCGCGACCACCTCGTTCCACAATCAATCGCTGCCTCTACTGTCTCCACCGCAGCTGCAGAAATTCAATTGCGCATCACCAGCACTTTAATCACACTTTCTCAGTTTGGGTGGCGCCGCTAATTGGATTTGGCTCCCATCAGAGGTGCTGCTGGTCTCTGCCTTTGTTTATTTCATTTTTTTACTCTTTCCGTGGGCTACAGTTCTCGTTTTAGATTCTTCTTGGGTCCAGAGGACCCATCTCCCTCTTTTTTCCTTCTCTCTGTTATTATATTATTTTATATTCCAGCATTTGGATGGTATATTCAGGGATTCTCCCTATCGCGGTGTTATCTGGGCGGCCATTTTGCAGGAAGTCCCCTCATAATATAATTTAAAAAGAAAAAAGTTAAAACAGACATTATATATGTGCATTAGTTGTATTTAAAATGCATTTTCTGATCAAAACATCTGATCACAGCCAGGCATGGTGGTGCACACGAGTAATCCGAGCACTCAGGAAGTTGAGGCAGGAGGATCACTTTGAGTTCAAGGCCAGAGTGGGGTACATACTGAGTTCAAGGCCAGCCTGAACTACATAGCAAG
>RJWM01050613.1:0-10706 GCA_004363535.1 Dasyprocta punctata
AAGAATTTAAAAAACAAAGCAAATTATTGAAAAATATCCCTAAACACATATTAGCTTGAGAACTCAGAGCTTTCTCAAAATTTGAAGATATACTATATAATAATTTATGTTTTGGATGACAAAATAATGAAATATTCTAAGATTTTTGATACTTCAGTAACCATACCTAATTAGTTGCATAATTACTAAATCCATATACAGTATATAAAAGAAGCAGAAGTTTATTGCTAAACATTGGTCAAAACAGAAATTCAAAACTTCCAGAAATGTGAAAAATTTATATTCACTTGCCTAATCTTATTTATTCCTCCACCATTTTTCTATTCTTTATTTCTCCTATTACAAGAAAATAAAGATGAATCCAAATCATGTTGAAATCACCTGAACTCTTTTAACACACTTGAGCTTATCTTAACTCACAGTGATACTGCGTGATAGATCCAAAAGATAGATTCCAAATTCTTGTGTTTGGCAAGGGCAAAGAATTGCAAGTGTACACCTGATACTGAAAGAAATTGTAGCTACATTTATTGCCTTACTTGTGTTGCAAATAGGCTTCAGTTGTGTCTGTGTTCGATTCTAAGATATTTTAAGAACACTAATAGTCATGGCATGTCCATTAAGTACAGATGTAGTGACAAGATTAAATGTTTTAATAAAAAGTTAAATAACCACAAGAGAAAATAAAGACAACATTTTAAAAATAAAAATCTGAGAGAATTAAGGATGCTGCACAAACATTTGGAATCGTACAAAGCATTTAAAGGACAAAGGAATTTCAAGGATCAGCTTTCATATATAAGGAGCTTAGAAGTCACCACTTGATGTTCCTTCAAGAAAAAAGAGAAAGTGAAAAATCAGCAACTTTCCTTAGATCAAACAATGGGAGGGAGAATAGAATGAAGTGAAATATTTCCTGCTAAAAATTTTTAAGACATGAGCATATAATTCTATATATAACAATCCTGCAGAAGTAAAGGAGAAATAAAAACTTTCTCAAACAAACTTGAGGAATATCACTGTTAGCACACTTGCAAGGCAAAACGTGAAAGAATTCTCTTCAAGGAAAAAAATGACATAGGTGCAAAACTTGAATCTATATAAAGAAAGAGGGCAGTATAAAGAATAATAGAATCTTTTCTTGTGTTTAATACATAACTTCTCAACACAATAATAGTAACTGTATTGAGTGATTGTTGTATGTGGATTATAGCATACGGATAGGTGAAATGGATGACAGCAATGTGAAAATGGATAGAGAGAGAGAAATTGAGTACACACCATTATAGGGTATTGTGATTACCTGTAAAACAGTTTACAGTTCATTTGAAAAGTCCGGGGCAGCCAGGGATATAGTTCAGCAGCACAGCGCCTGCTGAGTTTGATTCCTGGTCAAAAATAAATAAATAAATAAAAGCAAAGAAAAATCTGGGGCAACCATCAGGAGTAAGTCATAACACGTGAAAAATGTCATCTGTGTCATTGACAATTTATCACGAAGAGATGAAAAATCTTTTGAAGATATGACTAAACTTTGCATATTTGTGAGTTTATCATTAACCCTGGGTAAGATAAAAAGTACATTCAAATATTAGGGGTATAGATCAGTGGTAGAACACACAGAAGGTCCTGGATTTGATTCCCAACAGCAAAAACATGTCAAAATGTTTATTCCAGAATATGAAGGAAAGACTGACTGTCTTTCCAGGGATTCAGCAGTCATAGAAGGTATTACAGTTACTTCTGGAGATCATTAATGAAGACAGTCTCTTGTTTCAACACACTTTCAATATAGATGAATCAGGTAAACCAGAAGATTGGATCTGATTTGAAGAACTTACACAACTCAGACATGTTAAATCTCATCCAGTAAACATTTTACTGGAAATGCATTTGAGCATTACAGCTAAAATCGCCTTCACTATTATGGATTTAGAAGCAAGTAAAAACCAGACTTCTTGGACCTCACATGAAACAGGAAAGCTACTACATACATAGGATTATTTTTCAATCCTGGGTATTGTCACTCTCACTGTAAAAAAGAATACACAAAGGAATGCAGATTCACATGACAATAAAATTCATAAGGACATGATCAAAATGCTCTAAGATCAATACACTAATTTGTGACTCTTTATGAAGACAGCTTTTTTAAACAGTGGCCACAAAAAGTAATCCTTCAAGGAAAATTGAAAAGACAAAAGATTTATTTGACAAGTTAGTCACAAGCATAACTTGAATTCTGGTTAAATATTAAATTTAGGCCACTTTGCAAATCATAAATGACAGCAGCTGTTACATCAATCCTGTTTATTATCAGTTTTAGTTGCATAAAGAAAAAAGCTTTTTGCAAAAACTAAAAATATTATGATTGCAAAATAATCATTCTACACAAGCAAAATAAGTGTCATGACTTGATGGCTCTCTCTAATCCTTGTTGGAAAAATGGAGATAATGATACATAACTCTTTCAATTGTGAGTATAACTGTGGGCAATAAATCAAAGCAGTTAGTTCTGGGTCTACAATAAGCTCTCAAATATCAGTTCCTGTTTCAAAAGAGAATGTACATTACCTAGATAAGCTATATTTTAGCTGGAATTAAATGTGATTTTCAAGTTAATATGTACATACATTTATATGTGTTTTTACGTACAACTATAGCATGTCAAAATTTACATCAAGGAAGAATAAGTAATAAGTGTAGCAGAGTTCTGTCATGTTTTTACTTATCATTAAGTAAGTCGACCTGTTGGTTCAGTCCAGATAAGTCCTGATTACAGATACCATCACAGGAAAACCTGAGCTGAGTTTACTCTTTCATGTGAAAAGCAATAGAGTTGGGCATGGTGGCACACCCCCGTAATCCTAGCCTTCAAGAGACTGCATCAGAAGAGTCATCACCAGTTCAAGACTGGACTGAATTACAGAGCAAGATCCTGTCTCAAAATAGATAAATAAATATTTATAAATCCTTGTATAATTAAAACATTCTGATTATATAGAAAAATTACAAAATGTTCAAGGCAGAAATTATAGAACTGAAAATCTATCTTTTTTGAACTGATTTTAAAAGATATAATGAGGAACTACTACTTAAACTATGGTCATAGGAACTAACTGGCAATACAAGATGCAAAACAAAATAAAATATTCAGGTATTGCCTGCACAACACATCTGAGTGAGGACAAAAGACAATAAATAAATAAATTGGTACAGATAATAAATAGTGCTATGAAGATAACCGAGTACCAAGACTAGGCCATTTTCACTTTAGTAGATCAAGAGAAGCCTTCTCTGAGTTGACATTTAAGCAGAAATCTGAGCACCAAGAAACAGACAAGTCATACAAAGAGATAGAGAAAGATCATTCCAGACAAAACAAGCAGCATCTTAAAAGGTCCTTCAGCAATAGAAAGGAGTGTGTCATATTAAAAGGAGATGCAAGGCCAGGGTAGCTGGAGAAGAGTGATTGAGGTAGTGATAACACAAGGAATTAGAGAAAACAGGAGCAGGGTCAGGCAATGCTGTTAGAGATGCGCAAAGCCTGATTACAAGAAGTGGGTACCATGGGCATATATTCTGGTGTGGCTGTTTAGCATATATCCCATGATACCACGACTGTTATTGATCTCTTTTCAAATGTACCCATAATGTGTCCAAGTTGTAATTAATTGATTTACATAGAAATTACTTGATGGCTAAGATTTTTCTCTTAGATATGATTTCTAAAACAAAGTTCACCTTTCAATTGAATCACGTACTGCTAAGTACAAGTGAAGCTATTCATGGAACTGCAATGCACTAAAATTTCTGTTTAAATTTACTAACCTATAAAATAAGTACCAGTTATATTTATCAGAGGTTGTTCTTGAATCTTTTCCTGTGCTGCTTTTTCCTATGAATTACTATAAAAAGGTATTTTCCTATGTCTTTGAACATCTGGTTTTGCAAGCATGTCTATGCATCATTTTTAATTACCACCTTAAATTTCAATTAGAAGACCTCTTCACTGGGTCACTAAGTAGACTAGCAACCACACTCCTCACTCATTGCAAGCTGTACTCTATTTTTTGCTAGAACATCAATCTCTGATATCATGGGCTATAGCTTCACAGAACACACGCTGATCTTCAGCACAGTGTATTTATCTGACTTCACATTTCTTCTTGTCCTTTGACAGGAACTGCCTTTTGAGTGACACAAAAATTTACTGTAGTTTCCAATATATTGGGGGTCTTTTATGTATAACTACTATTTAGCATCCTTAAATTATTAAAAATGGTCAGCAGGCAGTGGTATTAATGATTCCCAGTCTTCCACTAAAGGGCTGTCTTTATAGCCCTCAAAAAGAAATCAACCAGCATCAGTAGTATTTTTTTTCTAGAATTGGAAAGAAGTATCATTGCTCATAAGTTCTTCTATGATTCTGTAAATGAGGCTCAAGAATTAGGGCAACATACATGCTTCTACAATTTACTGTCTTCAGAGGGCTAGGGAAATTTCATCATTTGTAAAATAAAGAAAAAAGTTAAGTTTCAGATGTTGTTGTAAGAATTAAATTTTCGGCAGCTTTGTAGCTTTCACTGTTTAGCTTCCAGGACGTCCTTAGAAGATGTTGAATGAATTGAGGGCCTGGCAGGGAAGTCCTTTAATAGGACTTCATTCTCTCCATTCCTTTTATTTTATCTCACATTTCTATTTACCAACCCCTTGTTCTTGATTGATTCAAACACATGGTTGGTGATGGTCTTAGGCAGATAGGTTTGGTACATACTGCTGTTGGTCACTCATACACCTCCCTTGGTGACCATTCCCAGACTGTGTCAGGTTGAACTCTACTCTCTCTGGCTCCTGCAAATTGCCTGTTTGCACCTGTTACCATGGGCTGCTGAACTTGTCTGTTTGGCAGCTTTATATCAGGCTGAGTGCTCCCATATGCTAAATTCTGCTATGCGTTAAGGATCATTTATCCCTGCTAAGTACCAACGCACTCTACTCAGGCAAATGTGTCCCACACACTTTCAAAATTCTTTGGGCAACTCTTCATCTCTCTTGTTCTGTGAGTTGGTTAGGTTCTATTCTGTTGGCTCCCAAATTAAAAGTCTTCATGTTATTTTAAAAATTATGAAAGCCTTCTGTCTTAACAAATACACAGCATATTTATGTTGTGAAGTTTAAGAAATTTAATTGTCTTTATATGAAAATTAATTTCATAAAGGTGAGAATCAAGAGTAAATATATCTCTCCTAGCTTATTGTTCATTTGTTTATTTAACAGTAGTGCAGTGCATAAAAACAACTTACTAATGGTCACCACCAGTCTACAAATTCCTCTTAGCCTGCTTCCTGTCCCTGTATTTGCCAACAATAAGCCTTTCAAAAAAAAGCATTTTTCTTGCCTAGAAAAGTATTAGCAATGCAATAATTATTATACCAATTTATTCATTTTTATTCACACTTATCAAAAAAGGGTCAAGGAATGTTTCTCCTATGAGAAAAATGAGGTAAAATCAAGCTAAAAGGGGGTGAATATTGAGGAACCTGTGGGCCAGGCACAAGTAAATGTCAGTGAGGTTCTAGACCAGCAGCCTGAGAACAGGGGAGGGGCTAAAGACATGGTCCACTCACCCATTCATGTTTTTATTTGATGATACTTTTTTTCTTTTTCTCACAACTATTTCAATTACAGGCACAATTTATATAATTATGACATACATTATGTTTTGAATATGTATAGTATGAAATTAAATCATGCTAACATACCCATCACTCACATACTTATTATTTGTGGTGAGAATATTTAGGATCTACTCTGTTAGCAATTTTCAAGTATATAATATATGCTTATTAATTACAGTTGCCATCTGTAAAAGAAATCCTCAGAACTTACCCATCCTAAGTGTAATTTTGTACTTATTGAGTATTTATAGTGGGTCTGATGCTGGGCTTTCTACTGGCATAAGAACCATCTTATCGCTAAGTAAAGTAACACTGGAAAAAATATATGTGTATATATATAACATTATAATACATTATAAAATAAATGTACATATTTGCAAAAATGCCTATACTCTTGCTATAAAACAAGAAAACTGAAGGAGTATAGACACTCAGAAATATAATCAGAACAATGACAGAATTCAAAGATGGAATGATTGATCAATTTTATTTTAGAATCAATCATAACTTCATAGAGGTTTGAAACTACTGGATACTTAAAGATAACTAACAATTGCTGGACCTATAGCCCAATGGTACACTGCACACTTACTGTGCATGAAGCTTGGGTTCAATCCCCATTGTCCCCACACACATAAAAAACCAAACATAAAGAAAGCCACCAGTTGATAATTGCTTGAGTGGCACTGCTAAATAAAACTTACATGAAGCCGTTGTTTTGAACTGAACTCCTGCGCTAAACCCCAACAGACCAAATCAAAATGGAGTCACCCTCATTAAGTGAATAATCAAACTAAAACTTACAGGGAAAAGGCAAAACTGAAAAAGAGCAGTTTTTCCTCAAAACAGGAGATTCACAGTAACCCATCAGTCAACTTGAGCCTGTATGTTAAGGAAGTTCTATTTACTTTAACCCTTACAAAAAAAGTAAACCGAAGTTAACTAATCCATATTTATTCTTATCATTCTGCTTCTTTGTTCCCATCTTAAAATACCAACTGTTCTACCATGCGTAGCACAGCACTCATTCGTTCCATTTATAGAAGGAAATTCAGCCTGTATTCTAAAATTACAAAACCCAATTTGATCTCCACATTTGTTGAAATTTTGTCTTGTGACAGCATAACCCTATGCAGTTGCTTTGTTTGCATCATTTCCTGAAATTCTACAGACATAGAAACGTATCAAAACTCTCATAACTAAATTCTAGGAGATTTAATACAAACTCAATGCATATGTAACCAAGAAATATAGAGGGGGGAAAAGTTGATTTATTGTTTACTGCTGAGAATTTTATTGGTGCTTTCTGGAGGGAAATGCAAAGACTGTAAACAACTACCACTAATATAATTATTATAGAAAGGACCTTTAAAATGTCAGTCATGAGCCAGGCATGGAGGCACATGCCTGTAATCCCAGCACTTGGGAGGCTGAGGCAGGGGTACTGCTGTGAGTCGGAGGCCAGCCTAGGATACAAAGTGAGTTCAAAACCAGCCTGAAATGCATGGCGAGACCCTGTCTCCAAAAAAAAAATCTTAGTAAGATCTTGTCTCAAAATGTCAGTCATGAAATTAGTAATATAGCGCTAGGGATATAGTTCAGCAGCATAAGTGTCTGCCTGGCATGCACAAGATTGTGAGTTCAATCTCTGGTACCAAAAAAAGAAAGAAAAGAAAAGAAATTAGTAATATAAATGCATTTACTAAGTCACTTGAAAATATGTAGAAGTAATTAAAGTACGGAAGATGGGTCATCCATGTAGATAGACAAATAGTGATTATACTTTGAACAGATATATCATTAATATGATCTTAGTGTTAGTAATTACCCCTAAAAGTTGATTTAAATATGACTAAAGATGCTTATATTAGTGAAAATGGGGAATATCTACTAATTTTTTTATTTTAGAACAAAAAAATAAAAGTGATACAGAATTTCAAAATCAAATAATAGGAGATTAACAATGGTTAACATATTGAGTATTGTTATCTTCAAAGCAGTTGCTCAAACTACAAGATATAGGTATAAAAATGATCAAACAATGAAAGCACAAATCGCTTTTTGATGAATAGAGATTAGTAGTATAATTATCTATCTTGTGTGTGTGTGTATGTGTGTGTGTATATATATATACATATATAAAATCTTTTCCCTTCTTTTCTTTCTCCTTTCCCCCATGCCAGTTGTTCTTTCCTTTTCAGAAAGCAGTTTCTTCCCCTTTCACTTTCACAATATCTGTTATACATTTTGGAACTTATTTACTCTTCCAATTTTTTACACTAGGGAGACAATATGATGTTTACACATGTGAGTCCAATTAACAATGGTTATTATTAAAACATTTACGAGCCTCATATGAAGTGTTTTTTATGGTATTTTCCTATTGTATTCTTTCATTTCTCTTCCACTCTTACAAACATGCTAAAAAAGCAGCAGGAGGAGAATACTATTAGACTGATGATGGAATCAGTCTTCTCAACTATTTCAATGACAAGGGCTATATGCTAAAACTAATAAGGCAAAATTTAATAGTGGCTAATAACTTATATGAAATAAAACTCAAAGGCAAAGAGAAGAACTTAGATTAAAACAATTTATTTCAAAATGATCTGGGTCTAGCCATTGACTATGAATTCAATGTGAGGTGAAGAATACTGTATTTCCTGGGAAGAAAAAAGGTCCCAGTTGCCCTAACAAAAGCTGGATTTCCTCCTGGGGCTTTCACAGGTCCTTGCTGCCAAGACTATACCAGCGTTACAGAGTTCTGATCAAGTCCTAGTGACAAAGAAGAATGTGTCCACTGAAACACAAGCTACAAGACACAATCTCTAAAACACATTCCCCAGTAGTAGTTTAAGCAGTAGTTTAAGAAGCTAAAAATGCTCAATCTCAGAAATAAATAATTTAGTGCTTTCATGGTCTTTCAACAGTATGCTGAATAGGTCAGGCTGTCCATCATTACCCAAAACTTGAAGAAACTCTCAAGATGCACAGACCCACCTGCCTAAAACAGTGGAGTGATCAGTTTGCAGAAATGCTTTCTTTCTCAGCTGGATGTGGTAGCTCATGCCTGTAATACCAGCACTTGGGAGGCTGAGGCAAGAGGATTGCTGCAAGTTCGAGGCCAGCCTAGGGTACAAAATGAGTTCAAGGCCAGCTTGAACTGCATAGTGAAACCCTGTCTCAAAAAGACAAAAAAAAAAAAAAGAGAGAGAGAGAAAAAGAAAGAAAAAATGCTTTCTTTTTCTCACTAGAAATGAATGCAAATGTTAAATCATTAAATCACATTCTACAAATTTAAAAGTAAAACATCAATGTGGGCAAAGTGTAAATTCATTAAACTTTACTGAAAACAAACAGGATTGCTATTTTGGGGTAATCTTAAGCTATTAAAAGAAAGTGAATTATGTTTAATGGCTTAAACTTTCCAATTGCATGCCATTTGGGTCTAATAATTACAAATGACTCATACAACCATTAAGCAAACCCAGTAAGTGTCATCTTGTTAACACTCTGTTAGTTCAACTGAGCAGCAGAACATTAAGTTGTTATTTTTTTTCTCAGAACTGAGTAAAGTCAACTGTAATAAAATTCCATTTTTTTAAAAAAGAATTTATATTTCATGAGTTTCACTTAGACTCCTTACTAAAATCACTCTCAAATAATGGCATATTCAGTGCAATGACATTTTAATAATAAAATAATGATAGAGTCTCTTTTTTCTTGGAAGTTTTATTATACTTACAATCCTGTGATAAGCTTAATTTTGACTTCTCTTTTTATATTTTACACTCAATTAAATACATGTAATATGTACTAAAGCCAGCAAAAAATACCACATTATAAGGTCAACTGTTATACCCTCTGCCTTACTCCATATGCAATATAATTTAATTATGTAACACGATGGGAAAAGTTAGAAACAGGTCATGAAAGTCACTTATTTTTAAATTTTGTTTATGGATTTCTCATCATTATTTCCATGTTCACTAAGTTCAATTTCCCATATCCTAAAATGCTCTAGGACCAGAACTTGCAGCTTAATTTCTGCTTCTACTGGACCTGACCAGAAAAAATCCCTCAGCTATTTCCACACTTTCAGCCAACTGGAACATTCTAAGATGTCCTTTCCACATATTCCCAGGGATTCATGCCAGAAATATGATCCTGAAGACTAAATGTGATCCAAAAAACGTTTCAAAGATGATTAATGCATTTAAACAATTCTGGTGAAAAACTGAAAGTCTTCTATTATGAATATATAAATCTTTTACATCTTTCTTGGTCCAGTTCAAACATCCCATTCTCCACTTCCTGATTTCCTCTAATTCCTCCTCAAAGGAAAATGATGCACTCTTGGATGATCCCAGAATACAATATTCACACCTCAATTTTATCTTTAAAATGGAGATACAGATTTGACCTTGTCGAAAATATTAAATGATATTAAATATGTGAAATGATATTAAATGATATATGAAATGTTTATTCCAGGGCCTTTCTCATTTTAAGCACTTTATCACCAGTAATTAAGAAAATAAGAAAAAAAAAACTCTTCCATGTAAGTGGTTACTGCCATATATCTGAGATTGGCCTTCCTCTCTGATACAATATTACTAACAACAAATGGTTTGTTTTGTTATAACCTTAACTGCATAGCACAGCATAGTGACTAGTACAAAGTAGACTCTCAAGAAGTTGTTAGGTTTATTAAAAGAAATACTTATTTCCTTGTCAAGTAGGATGCTGTCATCAGATATATATCACCACCAACTCAACCCCCAAAAGCGCACAGTTCTTGTTTAACAGTTGGAAAAGTGCTGAGCGCTTAACACCTCTACAATTTGCTTTTTGCATAGGACACCTTTCTCCTAAAACTGATTAGGAAACAAACATTAACTGACCGAGTGCTAGCACTACAGAATATGGTGAATCATTTGTAACATCTGCCTCTCTGTTTCCTCTACTATAAAACTGGGGTGACAAATAACTGTCCTCTTTCTTTAAAATGCTAAGTTAAAAGAA
>RJWM01050614.1:0-10704 GCA_004363535.1 Dasyprocta punctata
CACTGTAATGAAAGATAAGATTGCTACAAGATAAGACGTGAAGTGCATGATGCTGTGTCCCAGTTCTTTTTCTGTAAAACTGTATTTATTGACCTCTATAAATATATGTATCAAGTGTTTTCCATCTTGTTCCTTCCTTAGCCTTCAACTTTTTAACTATCATAATTTCCTGTTCATATTGCTAGTATTTTGCTAAAGGTTTCCCAAGAAGTTTTTCAGGAAAGGCATGTATTACAAACTTGTATACATTTTACCAAAGCATTTGAAGTGAATCTCTCCCTCAGAAAGAAACTAGATGTTGGGAACTTTGATGTGCACATCTACTGAAGTTGGAATAAGGAAGAAGTTTTTCTTCGCATGAGGACTTCAGAGTGCTAGGCTGGTTTCCAAGGCACAGCTCTGGGGAGCAGTTTGGGGAGAGTGTGTGTGTGTGTGTGTGTGTGTGTGTACGTGTGTGTGTGTGTGCATGCGCATGTATGTGTGCATATGCAGAATGACTGATTCAATCCTACATATGTGTGTAATTCAATGTGTAGCTTTTTGTCTTTGAAGAGCACTTATAAAATTCATTTTCCCTTTTCTTCTGGTCTTCTCTCTTTTGTCATTGTCCTCTAAATTCACTAAAAAAATAAAATGTAGGTAGAGGAAAAACTTTTACACATTACACTTCACCATTTCTTCATCTTGTTTTCTGATATTAATTCTTTATTTTAATAGCAAATGTGAAATTAGAGTATTAATATAGGGTTTACATTCTTTCAGTCATCAGGATAGTGATTGTGTCTAAAGTCAATAGAATAAATTTTCATGTTATTTTTAAAATATACTAAGTTATTGGATTTTTATAAGACCTATACTAATTAGTGAAACTTGGATGTTTTCCACTGGTACAGTAGTTTAAGGTTGGTGGCTTTAAACCATTTTTTTCTGTATGATGAAAATGAAAGTATTGGTTTTATTGAAAATTTATAAATATTCTCTGCTCCAAACCAGTTCCTAATGCTCAACTGTGGGGGAATTCCCATTAAAAATAGCGATAATCTTATTTGTGAAAGCAGTAAAGTTGGCATTCAGATGTGAGTTTAAATGTTCTTCTTGTTTTGTTTTGTTTTGTTTTTTATTAATAGAAACCATGTCTCAGTTGTGATAGGGAAACAGTTCTGTTCAGACCTCACCTCTCCATCCCAGCTCCACCTCTTGGGATTACACTTTAGTGAGAGAGAGGAGGGCAGAGCTGGTCAGAAGTTGAGCAATCAGCACAGGAAGGCTCGGAAATCCTTCTCTGTAGGACAGATGGAAAGGCTGAGCCTGTTTTCCAGGTAGGGACACAGGCCCTTTAGGAGTTTGACTGACCCATTCTGGACATCAGACTGAGCAGACTCTGCTCTCCTGTGAGTACGCAAAGTGGAAAGACTCTGAGGAACCAGGGGATTAAGGTGCTAATTCTAAAGAGACTTTTAAACTTAAAGCACTTCTCAGGCAGATATGTGGTCCTAGCAAAGACCATGAAGTTCCGGAGACTTTGGTCCTCCCAGTTCTTCAAGGCAGCATGAAAGGGGCTTCACAGGGCTGGCCAGGGCCAGAGCTCAGCAGGAGAGAAGCTCACAGTCCTAAGGGTGCACACACATTGTATGCATAGCAGGATGACTTGCATCACCAAGTTGGTGATGAACTTTGGGTGTTCACAGTAACTCCTCTAAACTTGATGAGAAAGTCTATGATGAGAATTGCAGTGAGGCCACTGAAGTGATGCAAAGATCAATGGGGCCTGGGGATAGGTGGACCTGAGGGGGAGAACAAGCCCAGTAGTCACCTTGGGAACCCAGGGGGGGCAGGTGTTGGGAGGACGCAAAGCCTTGTTGGTTGGGTGTGCTCCTCCCAGCATGGGCTGGTCCTCAGTGCTGGCAGATTCCTCCCTAGAATATTCCTGATGGTTACATTGTCTCAGATTATGCTCCTTTATACACAACGCCTCTGTTTATTTAGAAGTCAGTTTTTCAAAAATGACTTGAATAACTTCCAATGCTTTGTACTATGCTAAATAACTGCACCAAAGGAAAAAAATTAGTGGATGCTATGATAAAATCTAGACCAAGCAATTAAATTTTTTTGAGTATTTATTCTTAATGTCTTGCAGAAGGGAATAATTAATTTTACGATCACTTTGTGATGATAAAGGTGTCACATTTTCCTTTCAGTTTATTCTTCTCATTTGTTTCTTTCTAAGGAATGTCCTACTATATTTCTGAAGTTATGGAATGTCCTGTCGGAGAGATCTCTTTCTGTTCCACTTCCAACAGCTCAGCCAATTGATGGACAAATTATTGACTGGTTTCATTTTTCAGTATACACTATGTAGATATTTCACCCATGACTTCTAATTCATACACAAATTATACCAAGGAGGATAATATTGATTCATAAAAAGGGGCATCCTATGTCTATTTAAGTTACTATTACACAGTCAATCCTGGAAAATTTAATGGCAAAAATTAAAGCAAAGTTATTTCGCATACTTTTAGAGAAATAGAAGTACTTTCTAGTGGCAAAATAAATTTCAATTTAATCACATTGAACTGTCACACTCATCTTTGTTTTACACTTGGGTTGAATACAAAGTTGGAATATCTTCATGTTTATAAATTTTCTGTCTAAATTATGATGCTAAACTATGCATGTCTCAAGAGTGGAGAGTCACATAGCACAGTATGTGCTCTACAGATTTTGATGTTTGTTTATCTTATTACACATTTGCAGTGCATAATGATTATTTTCATGGGGAGGAGGAGTTGGTCCATGTACATAATGCATCTCAACTCTTCCTGCACCCCATTCAACTCCCCTTCTTCTACCTCTTGGTCTTCTTCCCTTTTGCAAAGATCTCTCCATTTCCCCTCATCTATTTTATTTTGATGTTCATTTATACCATCAGTTTCTCATGTAAACAAAACTGAGATTTGTAAGTTCTGTGAATGATTTCCTTCAGTTGACATCATGGTCCAGAGGTTCATCCATTTTCCTAGTAAAGGACTTAAGTTTATCTTTCTGCAAAGGTGGTAAAGCAGTACTCTATTGTGTGTAATACCACATATTCACTGTCCATTCATCCATAACAGACATGTAGGCCACTTCCTGGATTGGGCTGTAGTGAGCTGTGGTGCTACAAACATGGGTGTGCTTTCATCCATGCAATATGATGTTTTTAAATCACAATTTGGGTTTTAGACTCAACTTCATGGTATGAAGAATCAGACACTTCTGATGGAGTTCTTGCTCCTGAGACTGACAGACAGCAGGGTGCTGCTGGGACTTCAGGCCGCTCTCTTCTCCCTGGTCTACCTGGTGGCCATGCTTGGGAATCTGACTGTCATTCTCCTCACAGTTCTCGACCACCACCTCCACACCCCCATGTACTTCTTCCTCAGGCATTTTTCCTGCTTGGACCTGTGTTTCATCTCCACTATAGTCCCCAAATACAGTCTCAACTCCATCACTCTTAGTGACTCCATCTCTTTCTTGGGCTGTATGTGTCAGCTCTTCCTGGTGGTCCTTTTTGGAGGGTCAGAGTTGGGAATCCTGACTGCCATGTCCTATGATCGCTATGTCGCCATCAGCCGTCCTCTGCACTATGAGGCTGTCATGAGCAAAGGGTGCTGTGTCCAGTCTGTGGCTGTGTCCTGGCTAAATGGAGTGATGTTTGGGATCTTGTACTCAGCTGGGACGTTCTCTCTGGAGTTCTGTGTCTCCAACCAGATTCACCAGTTCTTCTGTGATGTCCCTTCCCTACTAGAGATCAGTTGTTCTGCAGAACATGGCACTATCAATGTCAGTGTGGCCATTGGTGCCCTCTATGCATTCATATGTTTGGTTTGCATCCTGGTCTCCTATGAGTTTATTTTCTCTACTGTGTTAAAGATCCCATCCAGACAGAGCCGGTCCAAAGCCTTCTCCACCTGTGTACCCCATCTGATGGTTTTAGGCACCTTTCTGCTATCAGGTTTTGTTGCTTATTTAAAGCCTTCCTCAAATGATTCTCCTATTCTAGACTTGCTTTGCTCTGTGTTCTACTCTTTGGTACCTCCTACCTTGAACCCCATTATCTACTGTCTGAGGAACAGGGACATTCAATCAGCTCTGAGTAAAGTGCTGAGGAATGTGAGAAGAGGACTAATTGAAAGCTGACTACAAGTTGAGCGATTCAGCCCATTTCCTTCCTTGTCCCTTCCTTTGCTAGCCATTAGGATGATTCCTATTTTGCGGCCAACAAACCCTACAGTCTTTTATTGCTGATCTCCGGGTTTCAGTTTCAGTAGAAACTAAATCACTTCCTGAGCTCCTTCACTGATAGCTTTTGTACTACAGAAATTAGGATGCCTTTTCTATCATACCTGTGATGATTTTTATTCTTATTCTCCTGTTCCATATACATGAGGATTGTGTGAAGTTCTTTTTCCTCCTAAGCATTCAGTGATTCTATCTCTGCATTTTGTTAAACTTTACTATAACTTCCGTTCTTCAATCTTCATTGAAAATTATTTTAAATTTAATGTATGATTTAAACATTGCAGGGCCAGGAATACAGCTCAGCCACACAAATGCCTGTCTGACAAGTTCAAGGTCCTGAGTTTGATCACCAGAAACAAAAAAGAATTTAAAAATTTATAAAAAAAAGTAATTGTGCAATTTTTAAATGTCTTTAAACATATCACAAGTTTTACCTGTTGAATGTATTTTGATGTACTCATTATAGTTATATATGTAATCATTCACATCTTTGTGTTTTCTGAAATAAATTATGTTTCTGTGTAGACATTTTTTTCTTTATTGAAAGTTGTGTATATGTAATATGCAATTCCTGATGTTTTTGACTATACACTGGAATTTATGAACGTGGCAAGGGCTAGTGTTTTTGACACTGTGATAATTCCTACTTCCTCCAGGCTTTCAATGTTACAAGGTATTTCCATTATCCTCAGTATGTAAAATTATGTTCAGCTCTGGCAACAGGAAACAGTTCTGTCTCCCTGCCCAGTCTGCTTGCTGCTCCCTTCAGAAGTGGGAGGTTAATGCTTGCTGAGCACCATGGCTCCACCACACACTGTAACATCCTCCAGTCCTCCCACAGGGCAGGAGGGAACAGTGCTCTGAGCAGCTGGGATAACTGAGGCCCAGGCAGGGAGTAGTGTGGCCTTGGGTACAGAGACCATAGCACAGTACATAGTAAATGTTGTGGCCATTGGCAACACCTTCAGACACTGTCTACCACTGAACATCTTTGAAATTAGCTCCTATTGCCTGCCTCATGGACCCCTCTATTTTTACAAATTCTACTCAAATTTCAAAGTGTAGCTTACATAGCATGAGACTCTGAATAAGCATAAAGCCCTAGTTTCACATTTTCAATCTCTAAATACATGAAAATGACAAAGAATAGCTCATATACATCTTCCTATTTTTTCCTTGCTATGCAAATTTCAATAATATTATTAAATTTTCACTTGAAATCAGTGCCCTGCTGCATAAGGCTGATATAAGTGATGCACTTAAGAGATGTCTGTCTCAGCATGTGCAAATGACAAGTATGGCAATGATTTAGCTGTGTTACAGTCTGACAATAGCACAGCTCTAAACCCCTGACATCTACAGTAAGATGACCAAGAGTTCCCTGGTGAACTCAGTGGTTAGGAAAAAATGCTTTCAAAAGATCAGAAATCAGATATCCACAAACGTGCAGTCAGGTATACGGTTTCAGTACTGTGATTTGCCTTTGAATTGTATTATGGAATAAAAACTCAATCATGTTGTGGAATAAAAATCTTTTGAATCTCTACTTTGTTTTTTTGTACCAGGGATGGAACTTACAACCTCACACCTGCCAGGCAGCACTTATGCCACTAAGCTAAATCCCTGGACCTAGTTTTTGAGACAGGGTATCACTATGCAGTTCAGGCTGGCCTTGAACTCACTTTGTAGCCCAGGCTGGTCTCGAACTCAGTGATCCTCCTGCCTCAGCCTACTGAATGCTGGGATTAAAGGTGTGCACCACCGTGCATGGCTAGACATCTTTTGTATATAGATTGATTTTATATTCTAATTCAAAACATCATTAACTTTTCACAAAAAATATGAAGGGTATTTTTATGTATTGAAGAGAGTTCAGATTATAGATAAGTATTTAAAGGTAAGTTGATTGTTTGTAAAATTGACTCATTGTAATAAAAAAAATCACCTCATACATAGCTTGATGCAGAGAGGAGTGTGAGACATGTTAATATGTCAGGTATGTGTGTTGAAAGGGAAGAACTCTGATTTTGTTCCCATATTTCCTATGGTAAAAATTAGTTGCAAGCTAAAAGAACTAGTGTCCTATTGTGAATTTATGTGTATAGAAATACATTATATACATTGTATCTAACACAGATAGTGTGAATAAGTCTGGGCATGTATACATAATTTGAAGCAGTAAAAGTATCATTTGTGGTATTTGAACAGAGAATCTCCAGTAAAAGATTTAAAATCCAAATACATCAAAATATGAAAGAAATCTATGATTGCATTAAACCTGAGGTGAAAATGGTACTGGAGATTAAATCAACAAAAAATAATCTAGCCAAGGATTTATCTCAGCAACACCATGCCTGCCTCACAAGAGGAAGGTCCTGAGTTCGATTCCCTTTTTAAAAAAAAAAAACACAAAAAAGCCAGAGAAAAAAAATCTCTACTGATTTTCTTTTCACTCTAAATAGCTTATTTCAAGGCAGTAATTTTTATTTAGAGAAAACATTAAGAAATATTACAACCAAATTTTTAAAATGTATCAGTAAGCATAGTAGATGTCATAAGTAAAACAACAGCTCTGAAGAATGGTAGCCATCAACCCTTTAGCACATATGATTTTAGGGTTTATCAAAGGTCCCACCCATACCAATAGATAAAAGAAACAGGATTGCAGAGTATCAGAATGGTGCAAATATCCAGGTAAATCCAACACCAGAATTGAGCCTTCTTATTTCACTCCATGGCTACAGATTCAATTTTCTCCGTCATGTTGGTGTGTCAGCCTGTCAACTGTTCTTGCTTCCAGTACTTAGAGAGAACCAGAGACCCGAGCCATGTTCTAGGAACCTCAGTTGTTCCATAGTCCACTGTTTCACTGAGTGAGCTCATTCACGGATCTCAGTCAGGATGGTTTCAGGGACGTGGCAAGAGTCTCAGTGTTATACTCTCAAGGCACACTCAGTTCCTCAGATGCCTCCCAGCCCAGATCATTTTATGACTTTCTCAGTCTTGGGATAAGTATGTATACAAGAGAGTGATTTATCCAATAGTCTTCTCCATTCTAAACTACTTAGCGGTCTCTTCAGGTCAGTAGCATCCAAGATCCCGGACCTGCTCTCCATTGTAAGGGCACCTGTGACAATGCTGATGTACAAGACACCTCCTTCTTGTGATGCCTTTCTTCATTTAACTGACAGCATTCAAATGTTTTTCAAAATATTTTGGGAACAGTGAGCAATCTTGCAGTATTTTCAAGAAGGAGATATGAATTATATCATTAGAATTTTGAAGAAATAAAATAGCAAGACGTGTAGCACATACTCACTTGGTAGACAAAAATTTGGGTGACCATAAACAACCAGATAATTTACAAAGGTCCACTCAAATGTAAAACATTTACCAGTGCACTTTAAAATTCTATCTAATTTTCTGGCTGTCAAGCATTTTCTATCAAGAGATTCCTTAGTCACAGTTGAAAAGATCACTTGAACATGTCTCCTAAAGCAGAATTAATCTCTCTATTCCACTAACTATAAATAACGGGGTTTATGAATGTTGTCTTAGTTAGTTTTCACTCGTTGCCGAGACAAAATATCTGATGCCCAAAATGAGGGAAGGAAAGGTTTACTTCTTACAGTTTCTTGGGAGTTTCAGTCCATACTCAGTTGGCTCCAAGGCAGCATGCCATGGTGGGGCAGCCATTCATGGCTGCTGCAACAGCAAGGCAGGCTGGCGAGAGAGGAGAGAAAGTGCGACACTGAGATAGAGGAAGACCCGCCTCCTTTACACTGTATGTCAGCTCCACCCTTGGATGGGTGCAACACTCACATCACCAATCCCAGTGCTAGACAACAAACCAATCAGAAATGCCAGACTCAGCACCATCAAAAGTGTATCAGAACTTGGGGGGACATAGCATCACCCAATACAAATGTGAAAACCAGTGTATAGAACATGGCTGTTAGAAGATTTTTCAGAGATCCTTTATTTGCAATGGGATCTAGAGCAGCAGCCAACTCAGAAATTAAAAGTAGGAGAATGGGCAACTGAGCAATAAATGTCCATACGGCTTTGGGATGGGCTTCTACAAAGTGAATATTAAACGCTGTTGAGAATATATTCATGTGTCATAAACAAAAAGATGAAATGTACACAGATGACACAAACACTTACAACAAGGAAAACAGATTCAGCAAACTGAACATCTGGACAATACCCTCAGAATTTGAGATGTATCACAGAAATATTGATGGTTCACATTGGTCTTTGAGAAGAGAAGCCTGAACATGGTCGCTGCATGGATAGCAGACTAGACCAGGCAACTGGCATGTGAGACCCCACTGCCTGTGTGCACAGACTCAGGGTGAAGATGAGTCCATAATGCAGAGGGTGACAAATGCTCACATAGTGGTCGTAGGACATGACCAGCAGGAGAACAAGCTCTGCAAATGCAAAGAAAATATGCAGGAAAACTTGAGCAGTACATTCTGTGCTTGCAATGCAGTTTCTACCTGTAAAGGAATTAATAATTGATTTGGGAACAATAACTGAGGTGCTGCAGAGGTCTATAAGAGAAAAACTACTTATAAAAAGGTACATTTGAGAGTAAGGACACAGGTTTGTTATGGTTTCAGTGGTCACAAGGTTTCCCAGTAGGAAACCCAGATAGGCCACTAAGAAAAATGCATCTTTCAACACTTGGATCTCTCTTGAACTTGAGATGTTCATCAGAAGGAATTCTTTGATCATGGTGCAGGTGTGAATTCTGTTATTATTGTGCTATCTCCCTGGGATCACATACTAAACTGTTAAACTCACGCTATAAACCAGAAAATATACATTCCTGGACATAAATGTTCAGCTTCTAACTTGGAACTCAGGAGGAAAAAAAATGGGCAAAACAAGCATTTACATAAATTCGGATGAAACCAGTCATGTTACTTAATTTTGCATAAACCTGAGTTTTCTGTCTACCAAAATTGAAGGACAAAAGGAGGAATATAGGAGAGTGCTTTTAGGAATAATATGAAGAGAAAAGCTGTTGTACACCAAAAGGGGAACAAAGTCCAGTTATGCTTTGGGTTGTTTCAAAGGAGATGACTTCAACAAAAAGAAATTTTCGTGCATATCTGAAGATCTGGGGATAGGCAAGGCTGTAAAGCTCTAAACTAGGATACCTTGAATGAGTGTTTGCTTTCTCAAGGCGAGAATCCTTGTCTTTCTATTCTCATCTTAATATTTTATCTTTTGTTTTTGAACTTTCCTTCACATTGCTAAGCTTTGCTTAGTTGCTTGAATTAGTTCTTAATTTGGGGGTGGTATTTCATAGTCTTTTACCCTTCTAAGCTTTTCAATTTGTTTAATTCTTCCATGAAATCTGTCACAGGATTCTCTGACTGTATACTTAAATTCATTACACTAAGCTATTAAAAGGCACATGCATTTTCCATGTTTACTTCTGAACTGTGGTTTAGTATATCAGTTTCAATATGCCTAGTCTTAAAGTTCCACTATATCAAACATTTGAAGTGGATACAAAACTATAAAACCTCTCACTTATTGAGTCATGTTTAAGCCATTTCTCCAAAATATCTCTTCAAATACTGGCCGGAAGCATTCTGTGGCATTTTCTATTTATTTCAGGGCCATGTGCTTTCATTTTTGTGAACTGCAGAGAGCCAGTAGAGTGGCAGATAGTGCCGCGTCCTTTTCTAGCCATATTCTGCTGACAAAGTCCAAACATGGAAGGAAAGAGAGACCCATGTTCTGCTGACAAAGTCCAAACATGGAAGGAAAGAGAGACCCATGTTCTGCTGACAAAGTCCAAACATGGAAGGAAAGAGAGACCCATGTTCTGCTGACAAAGTCCAAACATGGAAGGAGGGCATTTCCTAAGAAAAGGCCGCAGCATAAATATTGGCTTTGTGGGAATGGGTTAATATTTCTTGGGAACTACTGTGTTAATTTGTGCTCTGATCCAGTTCAAAAAAATTTCTCTTTTTTCTTTCCCATGCATAAACTCAGTAAATAAAGTGCAGACTCCCTAGGAACAAAAGGATAGTTGATAAAATGTTCTTCTACTATTAATAGTGTAGTGGAGTGGTCTGATACCAACTCAGACCGACAAGGCCAAAGCCAGAGTAGAAGTTTGAGAACTTTTAACGATAATAATAATAATCAGCTGGGGCTGTCTGGGAACCTCTATGCAGAGCAGCCGACCTGCTACCATATTTTGTCTTTTGAGAGAAGCAAGGTAGATAATACATTCTTGCAGCTGTGAGAACACTGCAAGGGAATAGGGGGGCTAAACCGTGGCTGAATATAGTTTTGTGCTTTGCAGGCTTTTAGTTAGGCTACTATAATAAAACATTTAGAACAATTTTACCCTCTATAGTACATTAAACCTCCTTAAATATAGATTGATAC
>RJWM01050615.1:0-10705 GCA_004363535.1 Dasyprocta punctata
AAAAAAAAAAAAAAAAAAAAAAGAAAGAAAGAAAGAAAGAAAGAAAGAAAATAGCCAGGAGAGTAGATTTTAAATGGTCTCACCACAAAAAAATAAGTATGTGAGGTAATGCATATGTTAATTGGCTATACTTAGTCTTCCCATGAATAATTATATATATGTAAACATCATGCTGAACATAAATACATAAAGTATTATCAATTGAAAATAAGTAAATTTTAAAAACAAAAAAGCAAATGAGCAATCACAATGGAAAAACAAATTTAAAAATTCCATGTCTCCAAGCAAAGAGACTTTCTTATCTGTGATGGTCCTCACTGAATCCCCAGAAAGTGAGCAAATACTTGTGACAATGAAACATTCATTGAGTGAATTTATTATTGATAACAAGAGTGGGAATTGAAGAACAACATGAAAGCACTGTTTTTGAGGATGGCCTAAAATAATTAAGGGGCACCTTAAGGGTTACTGAGGCTCTGTATTGTACAGGTAGGAACAAAAATCAACAATACATATGTTATTAAAGTGCATATGAAGAGAGAAGATCCACTCTGGAAAAGCACCCTAACCAGTGTGAGTGTAGACCAAGAGCAGTCCACCCCCATGTGAGAGCATAGACCTAAAGCAGAATACCCCCAACTATGTGAGAGAGCTGGTCCAGGATGAAAGAGTAACACCCTGCCCCAAGGGGAGCACAGGACAGGACAGCTGAGGCAGACTCTCAAACCTACATAATCCTGGATAAAGACAGCACGCAGAGAAAGAAGGGGGCATCCAGAACCCACAACTGTTGACATTAAGTCCAACAGCCCACTTGAACTCCCTCCTTCTAGTCTACATCCAGCACAAAGTAGAGGGCTGATCACCTTCCCCATCTACCAGTGGGAGCAAGAACATGCAATGGCTTGTACCCTAACCATGGTCTGTTGGGAACGAACAGAGTGGCCTCTAGTGTCTGGAGGGCAAGTCAAAGACTCATAGGCCCAAAAGCTAAGCATAGAGGTTTGTGTCTGGCTGGATCCCAAGACTGCAGATTATGGATAGAAACTACTCATTGGATAACACAGGAATTTTTTTCAGCTCAAACTTTTTTTGATTTTCCTGTTTTGTATTATTTTCATCTTTCCTTTATAGATTTTTTCATGGTTAGGAGTTTTCCTCTCTCTTTACTTTTTCTCTTTTTGCCTTCCAACTTTTTCTCTATCTTCTTTCTTTTATATCCTGTTTTTGCTACTTACCTTTTTTCTGCTTTTTCTCATTCATTCTTTTCAGTGACTGTTCTTTATCATTATTGATTTCTTTTTACTCATTAATAGGACCCCACCTTACTTTTCTCTCCTCGTATTCTTTAATTAAATTTTCTCATTTTGCATTTTTTCCTTTTCCACTCTCCAGTTCTCCACTCCTTATACCTTTACAATTATAACTATTAAGCTTTATCAATCTCCGGGTAAATAGTTAATATTATAGTATTGCTATTGAATACTGTGCTAATGCTACTAAATGTAAAGTTGTTTCATTTACTAGATATTTACTCTTGGTCAACACTGCATCAATGATTGCTTTGTCTTAGTGCTCATATTATAATTATAGATCTCTTTTCTGTGGACAAAGCTGGTAGTTTATTGATCCTTAGGAGTTGCCATTATTCAGTTTGTGTTTAATGCTAATTGATGCTGATTTTGTTATAATGGCGAAGGTGTCATGTCTGTTACTATTAATTGGTTTTCTTGATATTTCAATATTCAGATTGTTTAGGGCTTGTCAACAATACCGTGGCCCATTCTGGGCGAACTGGGTATTTGGCCAAACTTGTTGCATCTTCCCATCTCAAGTACATGGAAGTGGTTGAATTATGGGACAGAGGCAAAGGCCAGTAGTTGGCCATGCCCAGAGAACACCACTGAAAAGTGGACATTAATTGAAGAGGCCTCCATACTAGAAGAAAACCTTTCCATTACAATAAACTTACAAGTCTCAATACAAAACAAACGAAAATTGAAACATGAGAACACAAGCAAGAAAATGCCTCTAAAACTGCCAAGTCCCCCAAAGCTGATCCATGGGGCAACGAAAGGGAGGAAAACAAAAGCCTCCAAGCCAAATTATCAGAAATGATATCAGGGAGATAAGAAAACAATTAAATTAAGCAATTGACAAGATCACAGAAGATACTGATAAACAGATTTGGGCCAATTAAACAAAATCATCAAGTCAGAGAACACACTAATAAAATGCAAGAGCTAAACAAAATGGTGCAAAACATGTTTAACCAGCATAGAGAATGATTTGAGTCCATAAAAGGACGCTAAATAGAAATTCAAGGCGTTAAACATACTGTTGAAAGCATAGACAGCAGAAGTGAGTAATGTGAGGAGATTCAGAACTAGAAGACAGGATTGTTGTCAGTGAGCAATTAATAAGAGACATCTTAAAACAACAAGAGAACATGAAAAATGGATCTAACAACTCCATGCAAAAAAGACTAAGATTAATTGGAATTAATGATAATTTAGAAGGTGGCACAAATGATATAAAAATCCTGATTACTGAACGAATAGTTGATGACTTCTGAAATAAAGTAAAACAATTTAACATACTTATAGGTAAGACACAGAGAACTCTGTAGAGCCTGGATAAGAAAAGAATCTCTCCATGACACATCATAGTTAAAATCCTGAAAGTTTAATACAAGAACAGAAGTGGTTAGAGAAAAGCAATAAATAAATAAATAAATAAATACTTATAAAGGAAAACCCATTAGATTCACAGATTTCACAACACCAACCTTAAAGACCAGGAGACCTTGGAGTAAAGTGTTTCAAGCCATAAAACAAAACAATTTCCAACCCGGTCTGATGTATCCTGCAAAACTGTCTTTCAAAATTGATGGAAAAATATGCTATATTCATGACAAAGAGAATAATAGAATTAATATACCAGGCATGGTGAGCCATTAAGAAACAGGGAAGACAGGGAAATAACAATGGGAAAATAAGACAATGACGAGAATAAGTCAGGACCTATCATTAATAATTCTAAATGCAAATGCTCTCAATTCCCCAATCAAAAGTGATAGACTAGCAGAAAGGAACAAGAAACAAAATCCAACACTATGCTGTATATAAGAAACATACTTAACCACCTGCCCCCCCCCCAAAAAAAAAACCTTGTAGGCTAAAAATCAAAGGATGGAAAACAATATTCTATGCAACAGGAACCTGAAAGAAAGCAGGTACAACTATTTTATATTCAGACAACTGAATTTAAAGCCAAAACTGATCAAAAGAAGCAAAGAAGGTCACTATGTATTGGTTAAAGGAAAAATCTAACAGGAAGAGATAATAATTACTACCCTATACATCCCAAACAATGGTGCATCTAACTTAATAACACAAGTACTACTGGACCTAAAAGATCAAATAGAGTTTCATACAATTATAGTGAGACTTCGATACCCCTCTGTCACAAATAGGTAGATATACTAGCTGAAGATAATCAACAAAGAAATATCAGAGCTGAACAAAACCTTCAAACAAATGGACATAATAGATATCTAGAGCATTCCACCCAACAACATAATACATATTCTTTTCAGCAGCACATGGATCCTTCTCCAAAATAGACTACATATTAGCCAATAAATCACCATTAAGCAAATGTAAAAGAAATGAAATTATACCATGCATATTATCATACCAGAGCACAATGGAATTACAATCCACAAAAGGAAACACAGAAATTATGCTAATACATGGAAACAAAACAATGCACTCTTAAATGATAGGTGACAGGAGAAATCAAGAAAGAAATAAGGTAGTTTCCAAAACTAAATGGTAACACTAATACAACATAGTACAAATTATGGGACACAATGAAAGCAGTTCTAAGAGGAAAATTTATAGCTGTAAATCTATACATCGCAAAAACAGAATGAATCTAAATAAATAACCTAATAATGAACGTCAAATTCCTAGAAAAAAAGGAACAACCCAAACCCAAAGATAGTATAGGGAAGCAAATTATAAAGATCACAGCAGAAATGAATTAAATTGAGGCCAAAAAGTACAATTAATAAATCTAAGAGTTGGTTCTTTAAAAGAATAAGAAAATAGACAAACTCTTAAGCAGTGTATCCAAATAAAGGTGAGAAAAGACACAAATCAGTGCAATTAAAATTGAAAAAGTTAAAATCACAACACTGCCCAAACAGAAAACAGTATTATTACCTAAATTGGAAAATGCAGAAGAAATAGATTCCTAGACACGTATGAATTACACGTCAGACCATTGCTTATGACCTAAGGTGTTCAAGACTTACTGACTTGCTGTAGTCTGTCTCCTCCAGGTCGCTTCCTGAGGCCTGCCTACCTTGCTGTGATGTAGATGAATGGCACCCAGTTGTTTTTTAGTTGAGCAGAGTAACTGATAAACTCTGGTTCCTAGCTTGTGGGTGGTTCACACCTGAGGTAGTTTTGAACTACCTGTCTAACCGCTGAGTCCTCTGCTCTCTAATTCTTTCTGTAATTCATTTGTCTTTCAAAGTCAGAAACTTTGAAAGTATTCCCTAGCCAACTCAGGAGAATGAAATGAGTAGGATTTCATGTTTGTTTTTGTGCCTTGTTTTGTGTCCATTAGCAAAGTAAATTATTTGAACAACCAGTGCTACTTTCTTCAGGAGCTTTACAGATGACCCTTCAAGTAAATTCTCCTAGCCCATTTCTCTGAGCCAGTGTAGACCATTCACTCAAAGTGGGCTGGGAGAAAAATCTCTGTAGAAGAAAAATTTGTTGACTTGATTTTAGCGCAAGCAGGTTTTTCAAAAGTTGAAGAAAGCATACAACTGATCTTTAAGTGCCAAATTACTCTAGATGTTATTTTAAAAACAATGAAATTTGATGGTTTAAAAATGACAATGTTATGTAAAAATGAATCAATGCAATATCTTAACAAATCAAAATTTCCAGGGAAACAAATAGTTTTTAATGTATCTATTCTGTTTTAAATTATGATATCCTAGTGTTTGGCTAAAGTAGTTATTATACTATTTCCTGATTCCTCTGTCACCCTCAGCCTCCTAAATGGGAAACCATGAAAATTCATGGCATGAAGGAACTATGCAGGGACACACTTTGACTACTAATTTAGTCCGATTGCAATTAATCAGAAATTGAAGGTCATCAGCTCTGTGAGGCATTTTAAATTTCTGTATAATTAAAAGCCATGCTTTTGTTTTAAACTCCTTGGAGTTGGTAAAAAGTCTTTCTTACAGTATGGGTGGAGAAGATTACTTTTGAAAACAAAGTGTGAATCTTTGATAAATGTGGCTGTGATGGGCATCAGAATGTCTTGTAGCAGGAGAGGACTCTTTAGCAATATGGTTTGTAATTTTTCTCCACAAAAATATTTCTCTTTTATTTTTTCCGGAAATGCCTGTCATGGCTTCTACATTTTCACCTCTGCAATTCTTTCCTTTGATTCAAGTATTTTTTGCTCACTGTTAGAAGGGTTCTCCTAAAATGGACACCCTAAAATAAGCTGTAAATAAAATCACTAAGACTATACATAGCAAAAGAAGGTAATCAGATTGCCTCCCTCCCAGACTCAGGAAGGAAAGTGGCAGATGTTGTACCTCATTGGGACTCTTGATCCTTGAGGGAAGGACTTAGAAGAATGGCACATAGGAAGGGAAAGAACTCATTAACAATACTTTCATAATTTTTAAAAGAAAAAGCTTATCATACTCACAGATCATTGTCTTAAATTGTAAAGACACTCTTATCTGTGTGTGTGTGTGAGAGAGAGAAAGAAAAGGGAGAGAAGAGCTTTCTTTAAAAAGAATACATTGAAGTAATATATTTACTTTGTTGAAGATGCTGTTTGTGTAATCTTAAATCTTTATTTTACTAAATATCTAAGAAAAGAAAATATGAAATGTGAAGGTTTTGTTTTGTTAATAGAACAAGATACTTTCACCATTATTCCCTTCCTCAAAGCAAATCAAAACAGAGCCTGGGGGGAGTGGTAAATTCTCAGCCTCCACCCCTAATTTGATTCTGATAAATGTCTGACCATTTCAGCCAGGGTATACTGAGAATAGTACTCTGTCTGCTTCAATCTTAAGAAAAGAATGAGGGACTGTTTGTGCTTTAAATTGCAGAAACCTGGGTTAAGAGTGCTTTCTGGCCTTACAAGTGTGGTGAAAATTAAAAAGGGTCAAAGACAATCCCGAGATTAGTGAGAAAATACACCCTTTCTTCCCCCACCCCCAGCTACCAATCACATTTACAAAGAGGCCCCATGTCTTTCAAAAGAGATCCACAAATTACCATGGAAATCTGCCCCAACTGGCTGAGCTCTAGTAGGAGTCAGTCTTTGTTAGCAGGGGTTTGTAGGGGACGGCACCATAGTGAACACAGTTAAGCCTCACTCATTCCCTGAATGGGGAAAAGGCCAATCTTGATTTGTAAGAGCTTGAATTTGAAAATGTGTTCAAAGAAATGCCATGTTATTATTTCTAAAAACCTACAGTCAAACTGCAGGCTGGAATCTGGATGCTGTGCTTCTAAGACCCTTAAGGCCTCCAACAAACAGATCAGGACTATAATTAGCATATTGGTCATTTGAATGCAAAATGCACTTTGAGTGGTACTTAAAAACCTTGTGTTAGCGTACTCCCCCAGCAGGCTGTCACTTTTCTATGTTTATAGTATTAATTTGCCTAGCAACCTGCCCTCTTCCCTTTTTGGCAGTAAACTTTAGCCTAGCATGTCAGAATTCATTAAATTTACCATATTAGCAGCTGCAGTGAACAAGGAGTGTAGGGGGAAGCAGGAGATAGAGAGCCACTTCTAAAAATTGTCATGAACATACTCCTATCTTAAGTGACCTTTAAAATTCACCAGTTTGGGTCAGGGGATATAGCTCAGTGGCATACTCACCTGCCTGGCAAGCATAAGGTTCTGAGTTCAATTCCCAGTACCAAAAATAAATAAATAAATAAATAAATAAATAAAATAAAATTCACCAGTTAATTCGTATCTATTATTTACTGAGCAATGTGTTTTCTTGGGTGATTAAAAAAAGGGGTGTCTTAGTTACTTTTTTGTTGTTGATACACCCGACACCTACAATTTAAAGGAAGAAAGGTTTATTTTAGCTCATGGTTTGCAGAGGTTTCAGCCCATAGTCCATAGCTGCCTCCAAGGCAGGGCAGCATGGCAGAGGGACATGGCCGGCAGGAAACATCAGTCATCTAGGGAAGAGGAGGGATATACACCCTTAGGCAATGCCCACAGTGACCCACCTTTTCTCTCCAGGCTTTACCTCCCAACATCACACTCAGCTATAAACACATCAGTGAACTAATCTGGTATCACACACGCATGATCCTGTATCACCCACCCATGATCCAGTCACCTCCCCAAAGCTCCACCTACGAGCTCATGAGGCATTAGGGGCACATCTAGGTATAAACTATAACAAGGGGGCTGGCACAGCCTATTTTGAATGCAGTTCTTCCACAAGTGAACACCAAAGAACATTGGCTGTAAAACAGTTCCTACATTATAACAAAATAAGCATTGACTCTGAGACACAACAGGTGTAATGCATGCTCAATTACACAGAAAAGCAGTACACTGAGGTCTGCATCCAATTGTTTGTGATGGTCAACTAATGCTGTGTGTGCACATTAACTTTGTTTTAAAATTCACACTTCAGACAACTTAATTTGAGGCACGACTGTGTTATGCTTGGGAAGGGGAAAAAGAGTTTAGAAACATTTAGAATCTTAATGCCCAGATTCATTCCATAAAATTAACTCTGACTCTCTAGGGGAAAGGACAAAGCACTAGCATTTTATAAAGTCATCAGGTAATTCCTGTGTTCATCAAAGTTGAGAAACCTGTCCTAACACTTTTATTTAATCTATCAAAATACTCTAACTGAAGATCCCCATTTCACAGATGAGGAAACTGAAGTTCAGAGTGCTAAATAAACTGCCCAAGGTCTTAAAACTATAAAATAGCAAATCTGGGATTTGAATACAGTAGTTTAATCAAACAGTCCGCATGATGAGCTTCTACGTATTAATATCCCTCTGAACTTTTGTTTCTGTATCCACCATCATTCCAACAACTTGGTATAAGATAGTCATGTCAATGCAATGAAAATGTATTAGTCTGCTATGTTAGTCACAATTTTAGTCACAGTGTGTCTCTAGTGTACATCAAGGAAATGTGGCTAACTCCTGATAACTCAAAGGGAATTCTGATAACTCCAGTTTGGTTGTCATATCATTTGTTATGTTGAGACTCAATTAGCCAAAGACTACCAGAAAAAAGACTACAGTGGGACAAAAATCAGATTTATTGCATAGTTTAACCAATGCATATCTCAGTAATATCTGTCAATAGCAAAGCATGTCTAGGCGTCATTGATAGGAAAAGAGCGGTCAGCCAAGGGAGGAGGGGATCCTTAGGTCATTTTACAACTGCTACAAGACTTTAGGAGAAACTTCTTTCTATAAATTTTGCAGTTGTATTTATCTGCTTGCCCTTCCAGCGTAACTATTGGCAGTGTTGCTTATTATTGATCCAAACTAATTTTCATTCTTTCAGTCCTAGGCAAATTTTGACTTTTTCAGGTTTTGGTCCTTTTCAGAAAAGAGTGAAGCCGGGCGTGGTGGCGCACGCCTTTAATCCCAGCACTTGGGAGGCTGAGGTAGGAGGAGCGTTGTGAGTTTGAGGCCGGCCTGGGCTACAACGCAAGCGCAAGGCCGGTCTGAGCTACACAGTGCGACCCTGCCTCAAAAACCCAGGGATGGGACTTTGGCTCAGTCGCTTAAGCGCCTGCCCTGGCAGGCGCAAGGTCGTGAGTTCAATCCCTGGTGCCGCAAAAAAAAAAAAAAAAAAAAAAAGAGAGTGAGCCTGAGAGAATAGTTGTCATTCACATTAACTATTAACAGTTTTGCTACAACCAAGTTGGTAAAATATTTAAGGAAGAAGACACTTTAAAAACCAGCAAAACCCAGAAAAGATCTGTATTTGATTTAGTAGTACCACACCAGTGTCATTATCCAGGGTTTTAACAATGCAGAGTGTATCTAAATATTGGGGCACACTTGATAAGGGATACGTGAGAACTCTGTACTATTTTTGTAACTTCTCACGTCCTAAACTACCTCAATTAAAAAAAAACTATAAAAGATGTTTAAAGGAAACAGAGGTTTCTGTTGATTATCTAAGTAAGAACTTTTAAAAGTAGTCTGACTTTATATTCTTCCACATATAACCCAAATTTAGTTGTACTAGTATTCTTTTATATGTCCCTGGATTTGAATCATGGTCCAGTAGTTATGTCAGTGGACTAGTCAAAATTCATTGGGTAGGGTTGTAAACATAGGAGCAGCTTGTTCACCAAGATGCCATTTTTGTAGAGGCTGGAAAAATGTGTTACATATCAGGGAAGGAGAGGAGGGAGAAAGTTGTAGTAAGCAGAAGAAAGAAAAACACAAAAGTGTTATAGTCAAGGCATATGAGGAAAGCAAAATGGTGCAGTTGAGCTGACATAGGGGCTTAAGGGCAAAGTGGCAGAGAATCTGGAACAATGGTCTGAAGCTGGAGCATGACACCATGTGATTCTCCTTTCAGTGAAATCAAAGACTTTGGATTCCCCTTGTAGTATTTATTACCAACGTCTTAGATCATAGTTGAATATTTATCTTCTCTCTCCATATTCCTGAAAGAAATAGTCCAAGTTTGGTTCATCTGTATAGCTTCTGTAGCACTTTGCTACATATCTTGTACTTGGTAGGCATTTAATAAATTTGTCCTAGGAATGACTAACATATCACAAAATGCACCTGATAATCACTTTCAAGAACATCTAAAGCAACAACATAATGGACAGTGAGGTGATTACCTCCAGGAAAAAGGAAATAGGAGCAATGAAAAGCAAAGAACCTATTCCCCACAAGCTGATTTTGTGTCTAGCTTTAGTCACTGGATTTGGTCATACCACGCCATCTCGTTTTTTTTGTTTTTTTTTTATATAAGGACCTATTTTTTAAATTTTATTAGTACGTGTTTGCAATACATGAAGTTTACATTCATCTTAGGGAGTAGGTACATGTGCATAGCACATCTTGATTCTTTTTTATCCCCCTTCCTTACCCCATCACCCTCCCTCCTTCCATCTCTAGATGACCTTTCTAGATGACTTTTCATTATTATTGTTTTTAGTAGTAGTATTATTAGTTCATGTTTACAGAATATTATGTGCGTACTCATTGTGTGTATTGGTACATATACATGAGATGACGTAAATCTTTACCTCCTCTCCCCTCCCCCATCATCCTTGGTCTCTTGAACCCCTCTCCATTTGCAAAAGCTCTATCTCCCTGTCTCCTTCTATCAATCCTTTACTTTGCTCTTTGTTTACACTTTGCCATACTCAAATGAGAGATACCATGTATTATTTAAGCTTACATGTCTAAATAAGAGGTATTACAAGGGGACCCGAGGAAGGAAGCTATGGAAAAAAGACATAGTTTTATACAAGGGTATTCATAAGATTGTTTAAAAGTCTATACTACTAAATGCATTAACTGGTGAGAGAGAACAGTTGATATTCATATGATCAGATCAATCCTACATGTCTTTATCTGTCCATCTGAACAGCCCCCTTAATGGTAATATACAAT
>RJWM01050616.1:0-10705 GCA_004363535.1 Dasyprocta punctata
GATATGGGCAAAATGTGAACAAATTTTTTTCCCAAAACACAACGCACAGCCTGTACCTCAAATTCCAATGAAATCTTTGTTCGTAACTCAAACTTCCAGAGCATAAACTTTACCGTCCACATTCCTATCATCATTCTTCTCACTGACTTTAGACAAGAATAGTCCATCGGGATCTGCTGACAGCATTCTAAATCTTCTTTAGTCACCGTCTCTAAACCTTTCCAAACTCCTACATGATAGCTCCAAAGGCTTGTGAACCACATTGTTAAGTAGAGTCACGGCAATGACTCACTTGTCCACTACTAATTTTCTGAATTAGTCAGCTTTCCAAATGCAAGCATTAATTGGTTCACATTTTTAATCTATGATCAGTTAGCTCCAAGTCATAAACATCATGGGACAACAATACTGGGTATAAAACTGTTCAGCTCATGGTGTCCACAAAGCATAGTAGAGAACAGTGCCAGAGAGGAATGCGCAGGGACCATGCGCAGTATCCAACGCCTTCCCTCAGTGATCCACCCACACCCAGACCTACCCAGGAACATGTGTGCTTTATGAATATGCTAGGCATTTCTTAATCTAATTAACTTGGCATATCTGGATTCATGGTGAAGATGAATACTGTTTGCATTCCATGTTTAGTGAGACACTGGGTTTCAAATGGATTCTCAAATTGTACCAAATCACACAGTTAAGAAATGATAAGAGATCAGTACCACCGAGGTAGTCATAAGCTTTCCTTAGCCAGTATGGCATTCTGTTACTTAAATAGAAGGTCATAAAGGAAAAAGGAAAAAGGAATGGAGTAAAAGTGATAAGAAATAATGGCATTATTAAGAGCACCTTAATGGATTTTATTATTTTAACCTGAATTTTAATGACAATGCCTTTTTTTTTTTCCTTTGGTACCAGGGATCAAACTCACAACCTCATGTTTGCCAGGCAAGCACTTATGCCACTGGGCTAAATCCCTGGCCCAAAAGAAAATATCTCTATTGGTTTATAAATCAAATATTATATACAAATACTTTTAAACTTAGGCTGGCCCAAAAGACAATATCTTTATTGGCCTATAAAGAAAATATTTTGTAGAAATAATTTTAAACTTAAGCACGATTCTCAAAATTAGTATCTTTTATTAGTACTAAAATATTTCAAAACAATGCTCTTCTAAAAATAAAAGCAATTTTTAATTTTCACTTCTATTTTAGTTTTCTGAGTTTTGTTAAAGCCAGATATGTTGTTAGAGCTTCTTTCACACAAGCTTTTGATTCAAAAGAAAAATATTGCCTACTTGTGTTTCACTCACTTCCAAACCAAAGAATCACTACTTGCCGTGCTGACAAAGTTGTGTGATTTGTGGGAATATGATTTAAACTTTTATCTTTTTGAGTTTAGATCTATAATCCCAGGAGCAAAACGTAGCAAGATAGAAATGATTGGTGGTAAAGTCCAAGGAACTGCTCACCATGACATCCTTCACTAACAGTACCCAGTGAAATGTCTGAACAGCTGATCCTTCGGTTGTGAGGTGTAAATGGGCAAAGATAGCTGGAAGAATTGGATGAACTGCTCTGAGGGTCCACGTATGTAAAATAAATGCTATGGGAGAAAAAATGAGGTCCATGTTTAAGTAACTAAAATATACTTCCTGCCTGATGATCCACAGGGTGTATTGACGTATTGAAGATTCTGAGAAATCCTACAGATAATTAATTCATTCTATGTTTTAAATTTCAAGATTTTAAATTTTTATTGAACCAAAACCCACTATTTTTTATTTAAAGTATCTTAACTTTCTGAAGAATGAATCTTTCCTGGAAAACACTATGAGAAGTATCACTTTGAATAAAGTCTAAAGCACGCTGGTGATTTCTATGTCACAGACTACCTAGACAAAGCTGATGGTGGCACTCAATTTGTCTCTGAATCTCTTCAAGTCTCCCTACTATATGCACAAAATAACTAGGATGTCAAAACAAGAAGATAACGTTTTAAAAGGCAAGGTTTGAAATTTAATCCCATAAACCACAAAAGATGAATAAATGCATTTAAATTCTGATAGCTACAAAGGTGACTGTTGTCAGCGTATGAGCAAGATAAAATGGAGAAATGTCTCAGAAAATGAGTCTACAGTTTAATAGCTTCACAAAAACAAGAGATATACAGCATTAAAGCTAAAAAGTAATTGTCATCCACCCACCTAAAACTCAGAAAATCTGAATATAAAATAAGCAAGTGAAAAGGCTTATAATCAAATCCTAAGCAATATTAGCAGAAAAAAAAACACTCTACAAAAAATAGTCATGACAGAAAGACATATATAAAAGCCAATGAAAAATTTTATTTATGTTCTAAAACCAGCCTTAAAAATGGAAAGAATGGGGAAAACTATAAAAGTACCATAAATATCACCAGATTCTAGATACCTGGCCAAGATCCCCAATGCCCTGTATGAGGGACTTGGGAAAAGGTGAAATAAGAGACAGAGACAAATTTAGTAATGTGTGACAGGTGCCTGAGAGGTCAGGATGGGCAAAGACAATGACTCTCTGACTCACCACTACTTATTGAGCTTATACACACATTTTTAAAAGGAGTAGTGTATTTTTCCTGAAACAGGATGGTAATTGTAATGGGCTAGTAAACAGAGAAAAGCATTCTTGCAAGGAGGAGACAAAAGTCAATATGGCAAATAAAGCTGTTTGGCCCCAAGTGAAACTTTTACTCCTGCTGCTACACTGCTTTAAAGATTCATGTCATCCTCCGCAGGTCTTATCTTGCCCCGTTGCCCCAGCATCACTAACTATAGGACTTCAACTGTGATTGGGATAAAGCAGGGAGTTTCTGTGTTCTGGCTAAAGGGCAGGACAAGAATGGCCTCAGAGAATTTATAATTTGTGATCTCCAACAACCAGAAGACAATGGTGGCAGCATATAAAATAGTTACAAGGAGAAGATATAAAACTTACAAAGAATATTAAAGAAAAATCTTTTCAGAAATAAAGTTCCCTACCCCCACACACATAATGTAGAAGAGCAATGGAATATTTCTTAAGAAAACTAAAAGATAGGAGGAATAAAATAATTCTATTTTAAAAATCAGTGATGAGTAGATTTAAAAACTGAATTTCCAGGGAGATGGAAGAGAACATAGGAGGCAAAGGAGATCCAATATCCACATCTAAAGAGTGTCTTAATAAACGCAACAAGTCAATGGAACAGAAAAGGTATTAAAAGTATGACTTAAATGACTGGCAATATAACTCAGTGATATAGATATCATTACATTTACTATGTCTGTTGTTTAGCAAGCCTGGGAAAGAATATGCCGAAGTAATATAGATTTTTTTTCTTACCGGAGGAAGCAGAGCAAATATAAACATATGATAACAAAAGAATTCAAATTCTGGATCCAAACAGAATAGGCTTCAATTATAACCTAATTATAGCCTTTAGTTATAACCTACAATGAAGCAAGTAAATTATGTTTGGTTCCAAGGATTCATAATGATATGAAAAAGTAAAAAACAAAACAAAACAAAAAAAAACACAAAAAAACAAAAAAACCCTCATATATTGTCTGAATGGTCCTAAGAAATTAAAGTGATGATAAAGAATCAATTAAAATTAAAATTTATGGCTCATTTATGAAATGTTGTATAAGCTTATGAATAAGTTGATAAGGAAAAATTTTGTATACATGATTTTCAGGCAAACAAAAAATAAGCAAATAAAAGTCATAATTTAGCAACCATGTGGTTATCACTTCTGGATAATTAGTACCAAATAATTTTTAATATCATGGAAAAATAAGGTATTGCATGTCATCCTGTGAAATAGTTTCATCAAAAAATTTCCCCAACTATGCTCAACATTTGCAGCTAATTAAATGTAAGTGACCAAAGAAAATATATACAAATAGTATATGGATGAAAATTATCTATATTCAAACTGTAGGAAGATAATTAGGAAAACATTACTGTACATTTAACTGTAACAAAGATTGTTAAACAAAAAAGGTTGATGGAGGGAGAGCTATGGGTTGAAAGGGACACGGAAGATATTAAAACTAAAACATAGTCTTATTTTTTTAATTTTAATGCACATAATCAAAGCAGCAGAGAAGGAAGATGAGGAGATGAAGAGACAGAAGAAAATAGATGGATAAAGATTATGATAAAATTGAAAAATAAATATTTAATAAAATTAAATATCATTATTAAATTGTCAATGTCTCTGAACACTTGCAAAAGATACACAAGGTTTCTAAGTTTCAGTTTCCTCATATAAATTGTGAAGAAAAGTATTGTACATATTATAGAAATTAAATGCAATAAATGCTTTCTAAGCAGTTATTAATAGTACTCAGTATTTCAGAATTAGTATATTTCTGAAATAATTCACCAGTAGCTGCAGAAGGATCTCAACATTAATTTTTTTACTCTTAAAAATGAGTTCTATTTATAATCATTTTAACTGAAAGTCATTTAGAGAGCAAACGAATTAACTCATTTAATGGAAGAATACCAGTGGATTCACACATTCACTTTTCACCTGTGGAAACTTTCATTCAACTCCTTGCTTCGGTCTGAGTGGAAATGAACTTAATGGTCTGCTTCATCAATGGCCACATTGTCATAACACTGCCATGCAAATCAGTGTAATTTAGTACAATTGCCATTCTGCCAGTCTTTGCTTAAATCTGGGCAAAGAGTAAAATTAAAAAATTGTTTTACTGTTTTTCTGGCACACTGGAAGACCTGCATATTCAAGTCCTGTAGTCCATATTATTTTAGCGGTATACAATGCCATATCAATGTTTCATTCAAGGCCTACATGCCCCAGAGCTAGGTTTTCCAAGATTTTCTAAACATTAGGATCTACCATAGCTATTAAGAAATATTTTGTCCCAGACTGAATCCTGTATTTCTGATCATTGGTTTCCAGCAGAACTCAGACATGACTGTTAAAAAATAAGCAAATGCTCAGATTATGTATTCTTGAGAATTTATTCATTATTAAAATTTTTTAAATCATGGATCGGAAGTTTTGGAAACATTTGGGAACTAGCTAAGTGTGAAGAATTGCATGTCCCACTCCAAATCTATAAATCCACCGTGATATATGTCCCAAGCAAATAACACAATCCTGAAGAGATTTACAAAATGTGGAAATTTTATTAGATGTTTTTGCTTTCATTCCTTCCTTTCTCAATTCTACAACAAATTAATGTCTTTAGAAATTTATCTGGATACAGAATTATCTCATATAAAGTCTCCAAAGACATTCCATTGCATTAAAATAAACAATAAAACCCAGCTTCTTAGTTTAGATTATTTTTAACTTTAATTTTCTTATTTTTATTAAATTTATTGGTACAATTTAGCTATACAAAATATTGTGCATGGTCACTGGGAGGAAAGCAATCACCACCTTGTTACCTGTCCCTCCAAAATTTTTTTTTTATTCCAATAGCAAAATAGCCTGGGAGAGAATACAGCATAATAGTAATTCGATATTAAACTATAGTTTATAAAGATTTTTGACATAAAAGAATCTCATTTAATACTTAGAGCAATTCTTTTCAGGGAAAATCATTAACATATTAAATAATTTGCTTATTATCTGTGCTCATATGTGATGAGGCTCTGATAATATGATGACTCAAAAGAAAAATCTTATCATTGCATCACCAAGAAATCCTAGAAGTAAAATACACCTAAAAATTAAACTTAGCTAGAGCCTTTCTAACTGCAGTAGTTTGAGTGCTGAAAATCCCCAAAGGTTCATGTGCTAAAATACTTGATTGGGGTAGCTGAGTGTGATGAGCTTGCAGGATGAAGACACATGTGAAAACTCTCTTGGTTATGGAGGGATAACCACAAAGAAGATAAAGTGGTCTCTTCCTCTGTCTCTGCTTCTTGACTGATGATGTAGTGGTTTGCCTCTGCCACATGTTCCCACCGTATTTTATCTACTGCCTCATCAGAGGTCCAGGATAATGTGGTCACTTGATCAGGAACTGAAATTTTCAAATGCATCTTTTCTCCTTAGAAGTTAGTTATTTCAGATATTTCATTATAGTGTAAGAATGATGATACACTGCCCTTAAATGAAATAATTGATCTAATCAGACTGATTGTCTCTCACAGAGCTGAGTGATTATTTTTCATATTCTCTGATGGTCCAAGACCTCCCTCTTAATTAAAGATAGATATTTTTTTATTATTATATTCTAACAAAGAGACCATTTTGAAACACTTAGGGCAATAAGCCATAGAAAGGTAGAAAGATAACATTTTTTTCAGGTTAGCAAAGTCTTGAGGCATATAGACCTTCAATCAGCCATACCAAACTAAATCTATACTCAGATATATAATCAAGATTCCAGAAATTCAGCACAAGAAGAGAATATTAAAAGCTGTTAGAGAAAAGAAACAGATCATTTATAAAGGAAAGCCCATCAGAATCATGGAAGATTTCTCAACACAAATACTCAAGTCAAGAAGAGTTTGGAGTGAACTACTTCAAGTCCTGAACAAAAGCAACTTTGACCCACATTGATGTACTCTGCAAAATTGTCTTTCAAAATTAATAGAGAAATAAGATGCTTCCATGACATGAACAACTGAAGAAATCCATGACCAGAAAACCAACCCTACAAAGAGAAATGAAAGACATTCTAGATGGAGACAAAAAAGACCAAAATTATAAGAATAACAACATAAAGAAAGCACCTGGGAGTTTAAGCAAATAAACAAACGGGAAAAGCAGGAAGCCAACAGAAAGAAAATAACATGAAAAGATAAGCCAAAGCATATCAGTTATAACCATTAATGTAAAAGTCCTCAATTCACCAATCAAAAGAAACAGACTGGCAGGATGAATCAAGAAACATATCCAACAACATTCTGCATGCAGGAAACACATTTACCTCAACAAGAAATGCATAGCCTGAAAGGCAAAGGATGGAAAATCATATTCTATGCAACAAGAACTCAGAAAAAAGAAGGAGTGGCTATTCTGTTTGCAGACAATATGAACCTCAAACCAAGAATAATCAAAAGAGATAAAGAACATCACTATATACTTATTAGAGAACACTTCCAGAGGAGGAGATATCAATCATAAATATACATGAATAAAATATGGGGGCACAAAACTGTATAAGACAAATATTAACAGACATGAAAAGTCAAACGATCAATAACACAATTACAATAGAGAATTGTAATATCCCACTGTCACAAAGACAAAACAATTATACAAAAATTCAGTAAAGAAATATCAGAACTGAACCAAACCTGTGAACAAATAGACTTGGTAGATGTTTACAGAATATTCCAACCAACAACATCAGAATAAATAGTCTTCTCAGCTTCACATGAGACATTCTCTAAAACAGACAACATTCTAGCCCATGGAACATGCTTAAGTAAAGCTAAGGAAATGAAATTACCCCATGCATATTATCTGACCATAATGCAATGAAATTGGAAATTAATGGCAAAAGAAGTTACATAAACATATGGAAATTCAACAACAACGTTCTAAACAACCAATGGGTCACAGATGAAATTAAAGAAGAAATTTTAAAATATCTGCAATTAATCAAAAATGCAGGTTCAAAATACCAGAACCTGTGGGATACAATGAAAACAGTCATAAGAAGGAAATTTGTATCAGTAAATTCTCACATCAGGAAGACAGAATGAGAATAAATAACGTAACATTGCACCTAAAGCTTCGAGGAAAAGAAGAGAAAATCAAGCTCAAAGCCCATACAAGGCAGGCAATTATAAAGATCAGAGCAAAAATAAAGACAGCTAAGAATAAGAAAACCATACAAAGAATTAATGAATTGAGTTGGTACTTTGAAAGAATACATAAACTGGATAAAATCTTGGCCAACATTATCAAAAAAAAAGAAAAAGAAAAGAAAAGAAAAGAAAGGAGAAGGAAAGAAAGAAAGAAAGAAAGAAAGAAAGAAAGAAAGAGAAAGAAAGAAAGAAAGAAAGAAAGAAAGAAAGAAAGAAAGAAAGAAAGAAAGAAAAATTTACTCCATGCATTGAGGTAAGAAAAAGGTGAAATCACTACATATACTGTGGTAATTCAGAGATCATCAATACCCGCTTCCAAAGTCTTTACTCACGTATGATGGAAAACTCAGAAGAAATAGACAGATTTCTAGATAAGTATGAATTATCAAAGCTGAATCAAGAATATATGAAATTTCTAAAAAACCCAGTATCAGCTAATGAAACTAAAAATGTAATTGAAAACATACCAATGTAGAAATGCACATGCCCTGATGAATTTACTTGAATTCTACAAGAAATTTAGAGATGATTTAATGCCAATACTCCTGAAACTCTTATGAAATTGAAAGGGAAGTAATACTCCCTAAATCATTCCTAGAGGCCAGTACTACCCTGATATAAAACAGTAAAAGATACAGTGAAAAAGAGAATTACAGTCCAGTCTCACTAATGAACATAGATGCAAAATTCCTCAGTAAAATACTTGCAAACAGAATACAGAAAATCATCAAGAACGTTATATACCATAACCAAGTGAGATTCACCCCAGAAATGCATGAATGGCTCAACACACACCGATCAATAAATGTAATACACCATTTCAATAGAGCCAAAGACAAAAATCACATGATCATCTCAATAGATTCAGAAAAATGTTTTTGAAAAAATCCAACACTCATTCGTGAAAAAAAAAAACACTATAGAAAATCAGAATAGATGGTGTTTATAATTTGATCAAAGCCTTCTAGGACAAGCCAACAACCAATATCATACTAAGTGACCAAAACTGAAAGTTTTCTCTATAAAATCAGGAACAAAATAAAGATGCCCACTATCACCACTCCCATTCAGTACAGTTCTGAAAGCATTAGCCAGAGCAAATAGACAAGGATGAGGATAAATTAAAAATACAATAAAAAAGGATGAGGATAGGAAAGGAAGAAGTTAAACTATCATTGTTTGCAGATGACATGATACTCTACACAGAAGACCCCAAAAACTCCACCAACAGACTTCTGGAATTAATAATCAAATTCAGTAGTGTAGTGACATACATATTCAACAATCAAAAATCAATAGCATTCCTGTAAGCAAACAACAAACTGAGAGAGAAATTAGGGAAGCCACACTCTTCACAACAGAATCCAAAAAAAAAATGAAGTACTTAAGATCAATATAACAAAAGAAGTGATATATTTGTATATGGAAAATTACAGTACTATGAAAAAAGTGATCAAAGAGAGTATCATGAAATGAAAAGCTATCCCTTGCTCACACATGGGAAGAACCAACACTGCAAAAATGGCCATATCCCCCAAACTATTTTACAAATTTAATGAAATCACAATCAAAATAGCACTAGCATACCTCATAGCACTAGAGAAAATATTCCTAAAATTCACTTGGAAATAGAAGAGACCTAGAACAGCAAAGGCACTCCTGGCCAGCAAAGCAGGGCAAGAGGTGTCACAATCCCTGACTTGAAAATAAATTATAGCAAGGCTACTGTGATAAAATTAGAATGGTACTGACAAAAAAAAAAAAGCAGACCTGAGGATCAGTGGATCAGGTTAGAAGATGGTGATTCAACTAGAAACACACTCAGCCACTTTATCTTTGACAAAGGGGCCAAGCATGTTCATTGGCAGAAAGATAGCATCTTTAATAAATGTTACTGAAAAAAAATTGGCTCTCTATATGCAAAAGACTAAAACTAGACCAATATATATCACCATGTACTAATCTAAACTCAAAATGGATCAAATACCTAAATATTGAAACAGAAACAATAAATCTACTGGAAGAAAAAACAGGTGAAAATCTTGAAGACGTGTAGGCAGAGACTTCATGGACAAAACCTAAATTGCATGGAAAATACTTCAAAGAATCAACAACTGGGATCTCATCTTGTTAAAAAACTTTTGTACACCAAAAGAAATTACCAAAAAAGTGAAGAGACAACCCAGAGCTATAAATAGCTATAAATAAGAGCTATTAATAATTTTATAGCTATAAAAAATAGCTATAAAAAGAGCTATAAATAATTTTAACCAATTGTCCCTCAGACAAAGGAGTTCTATCTAGAACCTATAAAGAATTGAAAAACTCAGACCCCACATATTCAAAGACCCAACCCAAAAATGGGCATCCAAGATACATTCTCGCTTCTCAAATGAAGAAATACAAATTGCAAATAATTATATTAAAAAATGTTCAACATATTTGGTCATTCAAGAGATGCAAATTAAAACAGCACTGTGATTCCATCTCAGTCCAGAAAGAATGGCTATCATCAAGAAATCCACAAATAATAAATGCTTGAGAGTTTATGGGTAGAAGGAACCTTTCTCCACTGTTGGTGGGAGCACAGACTGGGAAAACTACATGCAGATCAGTATGAAGATTCCTTTAAAAACTACAATTATAGGTCCCATTTCACCCAGTTATTCACCTTCTGGGTATCTTCCAAGACAAATTAAAAACATAATATCACAGCAATATATTTGCACACAAATTTATAGCACATGGTTTGTAATTGCTAAATTTTGTAAACAATCCAAATGCCTTTCAGCCAAAGAATGGATCAAAAGATGTGGTAGGACCGGCACTGTAGGCCTGGGACCTGCCCGGGCCTGCCCCGCAGGCATAGCTGTTGGGCC
>RJWM01050617.1:0-10642 GCA_004363535.1 Dasyprocta punctata
GGGGGAGTGCAGCTGGCCCTGTGCCCGGCGCTTACACAGATTACAGCCGACGTCTGTGTGGCCACCACGTAAGGTATCACCCCAATTTCTGGGTCATTTCTCCCTGTCAGAGCTTTCAGAATCTGTCACAGGACACCGCTGGCAGAACACGGCTCCCCCAATCCCATCTGTCTGTGCCACACTCAACACCTGGACACTGAGTCACGTTTTACTTTTCAAAGATTTAGTTCCCAAAAACAATCAGCAAGCGTGAGTTGGCAGCTCTGCAGGTCCGACGTCCTCAGCGGGCCGTCCCCCCGGGTCACCCCCACCCCCGCCCAGGACGTGACAGACACGCAAGCCTTTCCCAGCGTGCCTCGAGGCAGCACTCAGAGACTAGCGGACTGCGTGCGGCTGTGTCATCCTCAAAGGGGGTCAGAGCCCCCCAAATCCTGAGCGCCGCCGTCAGTGAAGAGGAACGGAAAGATGATGGGATTCGGAACCGGGCGCCTCGACTGGTCTCCTGCCCCCGATGCCTGCTAGTGGCCCTGGGCAGACCTCCCCTCCGACCCCAGGTCCCTCACCAGGAAGATGGTGACGCGGCCTCACCACGGCAGCAGGTGATGAGGGGACCACGGCTGCATGGGGGTGAAGCCGCCCCACCCACTCCAGTCTACACATACACGGCCCCCTTTACCGGGAACTCAACTCGCCAGGCGCAAAGCCTGACCGTCACGCTTGTGACGCGGGAACAAGGGGAACGTGGCCAGCGCTCCTGGGAGAACTGAGCCACCAAGGGCACCCTGCCCTGGGTTCTCGGTTGGGCAAACAAATACACTGACCTGGAGAACAGATGTGGTCGTGAGAGCCGGTGCAGGCAGCCCTGATGCACCAGGAGTACTCAACTGCAGTGAACAAGTGCACTGGCAGTCAGGGGACATCAGGACACCATTTCCACAGCAGCGCAGGGGCTCCCCCTGCCCCCCTCCACCCGCTTCACCCAGTCTGTGCCAGACACCTGCACACCCCCCACCATCGTCCCCATCCTGATGCCGACGGGCCTCCCCACCCTCGACCTCTGGGGTCAGGCCCAGCGCCCCCATGCCCGAGCTGTGCTCTCCGCAGACGGGACTCTGAGGAGGACCGGGCTCGGCGACGCCCGCCCTCTGCCCCACGGAGCCCCGCAGAGGAGCGCTCCAACCACGACGACCACCAAAGGCCAGGACGACACCACGGCAGGACACAGACAGGCTGGCTGCCGCCCCGCCAGGTCCTCCCGGACCCTGTGACCCACCAGGCAACCTCTGCGCACCCGACCTCGCTACCCAGGAGGCTGAGGCACAAGTCTGAGAACCACCTGGACGAGTCAGCAAACACCTGAGAGGAGGCGGGGGCCAGGGGAGGAGAAAGGGAGACAGAGAGACAGGGTCTCACTAGAAAACCACACACACACGAAGTGGTGTGACATCAACTGTTTATTTCAGCCCACTAAACACAGAACTCCTAACGGCTTTCTCTGGCAAAACATGAGCTGGGTACATGTTTATACATTCTAGCAAAAAAAATAATTTAGGAACATGACATTTAATAAAGCTTTCTATATACACAGTAGACATTAAATAATCTTAAGACATTTGGAAAAATCAAAATAATTCTGTAAAACATAATTAAACACATCAGGTAAGAATATTGTGAATTTACTTAACTGTACAGAAGAACCATTCTAGCCTTTCAGTTTTACATACTTTCCTTTGTTCTTCCTGTACCCAGGGCCCTGTGTGTCCAGCAATTACTCACTCACCCGTGCTCCGTCACCAGCCACTTACACCTTCTGAGACAGGGTGTCGCCGAGTGGCCCAGGATCACCCCGAACTGACAACCTTCCTGCCTCAGCCTTCAGAGTAGCTGGGATTATGGGCTCACCCCACCCCAGTCATCTACGAGGAAAATGAGGCCCGAGGAATACCGGCTCACCCTGGCAAAGGGGCAGAGCATTAAAGGGGAGGACGACCAAGACAACCCTGCCCCGCACCGCCAGCAGCCTGCTCGCCTCTGCAGCCCCGACCCGCTTGGGGCCGGCCAGTTCCCTGGGATGTTAACACAGTTAAACACGAGCAGGAACGATTCTGAAAGTTAGATTCTCTTTTTAAATAAGAAAATGACTACATTTTTTAGTGATTACTTTTTCGTTACACATTTGAAAAACAGTCAAAGAAACAGAATAATCCTGATATTCCAAAATGAGACAGCTGAAAACCTTTTGCACAGGACCCGGCTGGGTCACCTTACATGGCAAGAACGACGCTGGCTGCCGTCCGTCTGGGCAGCAGAGGGGGCTCGTCCCACAGTCTCCCCGACTCCGCCCGGGCCGTGGGTCTTCGGGCGGCCACGAAGCGTTTTAAACACACGCTGCCTGTCACAGAGCCACAAGGTCCCCCATTCCCACACAGGGCACTTGACTACCACACTAAGGCTTAAATATTTATGCAGTATAAAAAGAGGAAAGTTGTAAATGTACTCTTAATTTTCTCTTTACCTGTAAGATATATTAAACCTCGTAACTTTTTGATTCTCTAAGATCTAAAACTCAAAGTACCGAACCTAAGAAATAAAAGTGCAACACAGAGGCACAGAACGCTGAATAAAGCCAGCTGTGCGGCTCAACCCGGGGCTTTCGCGCTGCTGTAAGGAAGCTTTCCTGGGGCGTCCGTGGCGCCCTGTGAGACAGGCGGGCTCCGAGGGGAAGCAGAGGGGAGCCTTCCCACCTCCCCGCGGCCGGCGGCAGGGACGCCCCTCTGCGCACACTGCTTCCCTGGGACACTGAGTCTCAAAGCCTCACATGCATTAATTCTGTCATGCCTGGATTAACAAAGGAAATAGGCAAAATCAAATCAAGATGGATGGAAAAACTAAAATTTAAGAGATGTGACAGACTGAAAAAACCCCAACTATCCCACGGGGACAGCGCCTGACCTCCAGGCCACGCCGCAGAACCTCTGAGCCACACTCACAGCCCCCAGGCGGCCTGCTCCCTCTGCACCTGCGCACTCCGGGTCCCACCCGCCAGGCAGCAGCAGGGAGCGGGGCAGACTTGCACAGGGCGGCCCTCTGGCTTCCAGCCCCAAATGCACCACGACCCGAGATGAAGGGGCACAGCCCAGCCCGTCCATGGTATTAAAGAGACGCTTTCTCCAAAGAGCCGGGCTCCAGGAGCTCACTGGGCTCAGCGCCCCCTTGACGTGGTTCCAGAATCTGCACCACTTCCTGGTCCTGGTCCATTTCCCGTACAGACGAACAGCTCCAGGCGGCTTTTCCGTCTACGCTCGGAGGCCCTGGGCTGTGCAGTCTTTGGGTGCCAGGGGAGGGAGGTGCCCCACCCCAAGGTCCCAGGAGGGCGGGCAACATGGGGGCTCCAACTCCTCGGTCACGCGGCCCTCTCTGGGCACATCTGGGGGGACGCCAACGGAGCCAGTCCAGGCCGGGCCACACATTCCAGGGCTCAACCTGACAAGACATGCCTTCCCCTCGTGCTCAGAGCCCCTGCTGTGCAGCCCCGGGGTGCCGCCCCGTAAGGGCCTGCCCGACGCAGCAGGAGCTCCACTTCCTGAGAAACTCAGACGCTGTCCTCACTGATGAGAGCCACCACCTTTCTTCAGAGATGCTTGTCTTCTTCCCCCAGATGCCAAGGGATCTCGCTAATGCTAGGCCTGAGGGCCCTTGAGCAGCACGATCACTCTGCAATGAGGCGGGCATTCTGTCCACAACAGAGCCGTGGACCCTGCGGCCCGCGGTCAGCAGGAGGAACCGAGCTGGTGGGGCGCCGGTATGTACAGTATGTAGGTCACACCCTTGTACGGGAGTATCTGCATGTATTTGTGTAAATCCATCTTGGTTAGAGTTTGGTGGTAGATTTCCTTTCCATCAAACTTCCATTCCCTGGAAGGAATATTTTCAAGTCTTTTTTAAGGCAGAGAAAAATAGGCTACCGTTCGTCAACGCTCAAAAGGCAAAGACTTAGAAGTCTGCATCCAAGGTGAAGACGTTATCTGTGGTTTCTGCCATAACTGCGAAACGCTGATACTCGGAAACTCGCTTCTCAAAGAAATTTGTTTTCCCTTCTAAAGAAATGTTTTCCATAAAATCGAAGGGATTTTCCGCCTGAAAAACCTGAAAAGGAAAAGAAATGTTATGAGATATTCTGAAGAAGTCAAATTATATCTCTTAAGAAGGGCAAAAATGACAAAAAGATGAAGAAACACACGAGCACACACCCGTGCCCCGGTCTCCGGGCGCCTGCCTGTCACACAGCCCCATACCCTCAGGTCCTGGGGACACCAGAGGCGACCCAGTCAGCAGGCAGCCCGACAACATTTCAGACAGCTGAGGTCACCCACCGACCTTCTGGAGAAACTACATGGCCAGCTAAGGAAGGCTGCAGAAAGAAAAAGACTTGCAGGAAACAGAATCTCCAACACTGGAAGAAAGGAAGTCTGCAGGGCTGTGGGCAGCTCAGGGCACTGCTCCCTGGTGCCATGGGTCGGTGACAAACGCCCAGACAGCCCTGGCGAGGCGTCTAGGTCACGAACGTGACCAGCGTGCTGACCACAGGACACTGCGCTCGGGCAGGTGGACAAACCCCACCCTAGTCCTGGATGTCGCCAGCAGCAAGCGGGACCTAAACTCAGAGCAGCACAGCCGGGGGCTGCGGCATGAAGGCCCCTGCATGCGCGAGGAGCCCTCGGACTGCACCGCACAACGGCTGGGGATCACCCCACCGCCCACCGCCCACCACCCACCGCGGGAAGGGCCGAGGAGCCGGGCAGACACTCACAGGCCACACAGGGCGCCCCCACACTATGGGACCGGAAAGCCGCAGACCGTGGTCCCTCTACGCTGTGGTAGGTGCCAGAGCACGGTGACACAGGTTATTCATCATGGCCCGAAGGTGGACACACTCGCCTGCCCACTGCGGACTGCAGCCTACCACATCCGCACGCGGAGCCCTGATGGGCGGCCACAAGGAGGGGAGAGTACTCGGTCACCCCGCAATGACCCTGACCACTGACGCCTGACGGACGGAAGCGCAGAGCGCGGAAAGCCAGGTACCTGCAACCCCACGTCAGCCAGGCGCGCGGCCCACACGCGTAACCCCGCTTCTCGGGAGACCGAGGGCTCAGGGCCAGTCTCGCTTCCAACCTCAAACCCAGAATCCACAGAACAGGCAAATCCAGACAGACAGAAATGAAGGTTGGCCTAGCTCAGGGGCGGGGAGGGCGAGGGGAGACAGAGAAGTAGCTGCTGGCTGACAGGGACGGAATGTTCTAAAATACTGCTGTGCAGGCTGCACAATTCTGCATATACTAAGATTTTTAACTGGGTGAATTGCACGCCACGTAATATATATATATTTATTGTGTGTGTGCGTTTTGGCGGGGGGAGACAGGATCTTGCTGTGTAGCACAGGTTGGTCTCGAAGGCATAGAGATCAACTGCTTCAGCCTCCTGAGTGCTGGGATCACAGGCCTGCATTGTCTTTTTTTTTTTCTTTTTTTTTTGCGGCACCAGGGATCAAACTCACAGGCTCATGCCTGCCAGACAGGCGCTTAAGCCACTGAGCCAAACTCCCAGCCCTACAGGCCTGCATTTCTAACCCCACAGTGGAGCAGAGCAAATCCCCATGACAGGTGCTGTTCTGAGCCTCAGGGACCGCTCAGCGAGCGTTCACTGCAGGTCAGGAGTGGCCGGGCACCGTACCTTCTGTGGCATCGTTTTATCACCACTCAGCAGGTGGAGGCGGAGCCCCGCCATGTGCCCCCAGCTAGAAATCATGGGCTGAGACGAAGCCGGGTGTGCGGAGTGGATCCGGCCGCTCAGGGGCCCGCGGGGACCCGAGCTCCTGTGCACACGGAGGCTCACCCGCCCTGACCCAAGGTAGCAGCAGAGAGAAGCACAACGGAGTCCAGAGAGCCGAGTGAGGCCGGGATGCAGCCCGGGACCAGCAGCCCGGGGAGGATCCCGGAGGCCCTGCCCTCGGCGGCCAGCACTGCCGGGGAAGGGAAGAAAAGGAGTCGACTCAGGACAGTTACTGCTGCCCTGGCATTGTTTGCCTTGTTCTCTGCTTTTTGAAACAGGGCCTCACTGTATCTGTAGCTCAGGCTGGCCTTGACTTGTTATAGAGTCCTTGGCCTTGAACTCGCAGTGATCCTCTTGCCTCAGCCTCCCAAGCGCTGGGATCACAGGGGGCTACCACACCCAGCAGTTAATGTCTTTCTAATAATTACACCCTGTTTAAAAGTGTTCACCCCCCAAATTACATTAGGAATTTATATGGGAATTTATATGAAGGTAGACATGTGTATCTGAAATCCAATTATTTGAAAATACTCTATTAAATATACACCTGCAATTACTACTAATTTATTGAGCTCATGAGTGCTAACATTTACCAGTGCCTCCTACTTCTAAATTTTAGATTTTAAAGGATTTTGCAAAAATAATTTTTTCATACAAAATGAGTCTCTATAGTGGACATTTTAAAAGTAAAATTGTGGATTAAAAATGATTTCAGTAAAACATACTTCAGGGACCCTTTCACTATACCATTTTAACTGGTAGTAACCCGTTTTAAGACCCCTTACCTTTGAGAATCCGAGCTCCACAAGTAATCGGTCTGCCACAAACTCAATATACTGCTTCATCAAAACACAGTTCATTCCAATCAGACCAACCGGCAGCGCTTCCGTGAGAAACTCCTGGGCGTAAACAGAGGCAGAGTAAGGTACAGAGGGCAGCGAGGGACAGGCAGGCCCCGAAATGGGAGCGGCTTCTGGTTTTACTGAGGTCCTCAGGAGTCCCCTCGTCTCACCCTAAGAGCAAAACTAAACACAGACCACACTAAGCAGGACACGGAGGACACGTTTCCACGGGCCTTCTCGGCAGGCAAACAACAGACAGACAGACTGCCTTCCGAATTACAGAGAAGACGATCCACCAGGGAGCACGGGCACGGCGGCGGGACGTGGACAGGAGGGATTTGGTTTACACAGATTGGGACGGAAACAGAAACCAGCGAGGGCTTGGGAGGAAGGAAACGCCAACCACAAGGCAAGACCACGCTCAAGGACTAACAGCAAAACACAAACACGCCAGAAACTCGGCATTAAGTTCTCAAAAACAGTTAGAGGGACCAAATGCAAACTGCCCCCCACAACGTGAAAATCACGCCGATGCAGTGTTTAAGTGAAGCAGGGTTTAAAAATAAATTAGTTCTTCAAAATAGTAGAACTCTCAGTGAAGCCTCTAGTTTTCTCAGCCGGAACTCCTGCACCCTGAGCGAAGCGACACCTCCTGACTCATTCCCACAGCCAACCCCACGGCCAGCCGGCGCCCACATCCACCCACGGCCTGCTAGGTGTGGCGAGCAGGAAGAAAGACACTGCTGGTGCCCCCGGCTCAACATCTGGAAATACGAAGTTACAGTAATCACAACTGCTCATCACAGCCCAAAACCTGACAGAAAAAGTCAAATGGACAGAAAAGTCGCACTGAAACAGATTTTACTTACATACAAAACTGTGTAACAAAGACCAACTATTATAAACCAAATTTCAAACTGATATAAAAATTATAATACATCAAAAAACAGTACTGTCAAACTGACTATACAAACTTGCTGATATTTGCTTTTGATTTGCAAAATGACAATTTCACAAGTCAGATATACTACTACTACATAGCTGGGCTTGGTGGTGCACGCCTGCAGTCCGAGCTCTCAGGGAGCTGAGGCAGGAGTTCGAGACCAGCCGGGGCTACACAGTGAGACCACATCTCAAAAAAAACCCCAAAAAAACCCAAAACTAAAAATAAAAGCTACAGCCAAGGGCGACAGCCCATCGACTTGGGAGGCAGAGGTGGGCGGGTCTCTTGGTTCTGTTTGAGGGCAGCCTGGGCAATACAGGGAGACCTCATCTCAAACTTTAAAACAATTAAAAGCTAAACAAAATATTCAACAAAGTACTCTAACAACAGCACCATCACCAGAAGGAGAGAGATGTGCAGAGACACCACCAGCCCACCTCACCTGCTCGATCCTGACGGCGTCCACGATGATCTCCTCGACCCTGGCCGCAGAAGGCTTGTTCACCAGGTACTGAAACATCAGGCAGGCAAAGTCGCAGTGAAGTCCCTGCAACAGAGCACAAGGCCAGGGTCACGGCACTCTGCCAGCAGTCTGCACAGGTGACATCGAGCCTGCAGACGCAGGTGCTGGGGGCTGCGAGGACGTCCAGGAGGCTCTCGAGCCTCCAGCTCAGGGACTTGCATTTCTGAACTGTTGATGCCAGCAAATCACAGCTCATCAACAATCAACAATTAATTTACACACAAATCTGCAACCAAAAGCATTTTGGGAAGGAAAACAAACCACAACAGCCAAAGTGAAATTCATTTACTTTTAAATATCAAAAAAAAATTAAGGTATGATTAAAAAATAGTAAATAGCATTTAAAGAACGGATGAAACTTACTCAGAGGTTTCAAAAGAACATTTGTACTAAACAAGAACAGCTCGAGATGGGCACAGAGGTCCATGCCTGCAATGCCAGCTCCTCTGGAGGCTGAGGCAGGAGGCTACTTGGAAGGCTAAGATAGGAAGCTCAAAATTTCAAGGCCAGTCTCGGCAAGACAGTGAGACACTTTCTGAAAATAAATATTTTTTGTTTGTTTGTAGAGAGCGTAAAGCTTCACAGCTGCTGCCCCGCCTCTCTGGCCTGTGGGCATCCGGTGCGTCAGCCTACATTTCCCATGAGCCTCCCCTGTCCCGCCGGGAAATGACGACGGCCTGTCCACGCCCCCATACGATGACAGCTTCCACTCCCGTTTCTATATAAACCTTGAACATTTCCGCAATAAACGAAGACTTGATCGGATACTCGTCTTGTCTTTCTTTCTCTCTCCCCAGCCTTGCCCTCCCCCATCTCCATGCCCTCTCCTCGAGACCCCCGTTTCTTTTAGGACCTGCAGGCAGGTTCATTTGTTTGTTTGGAGGCAGGGTCTCACTACGTAGCTATGTCGGCTTGAACACACTGTAGCCAGGTGACCTCGAACTTGTGCTCTTCCTGCCTCAGCCAGAAAAGTGCAGGAATTACAGGCAGGTGCCACCACACCTGGCTCGGAATAAATCTGAAAAACAGGCTGGGGATGCGGCCCAGTGGTAGAGCGCCCAGCTAGCACGCACGAGGCCCTGGGCCCAAGCCCTAGCGTCACACTGGCCCACGTGCACACACAAACCCAGGCACACATGGACGCACCTCAGAACACAAAGGGATTCCGAGCAGCGACAACAGAAAGCGGAGGAGGGCAACGGCCACTGGAGCAGCAGGGTCAGCACTGCACACAACTCCGCCGGGCCGGAAGGTGGCATGCGGGTGCCCAGGGAGGAGAGGACTGGGGGTACAACGCCGCACAGTCCCCAGGAACAAGAGGACAGCCAGGACCACAGAGCAGGGGGCGCACCACCGAGCGTCGGGGACACCAGGCAGTCTCCACAAACTCAAAACAGAAAAGCAGAGGCCACCGACTGGAAGAGGACGGAATTCCCAACAAAGTTACCGTCCAGCAGCTGAGGCCAAGGACAATCGGTCAGCGCCTCACAGTGACACAGGAAACTACCTGGGAGCGACCAAGGAAGGGGACCCTTGAGGGGACAGGCTGCTTCGGCTCTGCCGAGTTAACAGGTGCCCCAAGAGTTCAAAGACCGACTTCCAGGGGTCCTTTACCTGCTTCAGTAGTCATTCCTAAGAGAAATTAGTTTTTAAAAGCTACCTCCCTGAACTAGGAATCGGAGCGAGTTCGCTAGTGTGTTTCTCCACAGGTCTGATCTTGGGGGACACATACTCACAATGGCCACAGCAGAGGCCAAACAAGCTACCCAGACGCCGGAGAGCGCGCGACTGCACCGGCCTGAAGCTGCCACAGACTGGGACTGCACCGGTAAACGAACGACATTCACTCTGAGGTTTAAAGCAAGGCCAACCAAAACCCCCACAGGACTGTACTGAATTTAAAAACGAACCTGAAAGAACCAATGGGCAGGACCTTACAAAAATGCTTCCCCCCCAGTCCATTTTATTTCAAGGATAAAATGAAAAAAAAAAGAAAAAAAATACAACAAAATTTCAAAACACATCAATCGGGGGGCAACAATGGTCCATACATTGCGCATGGTCATCCCCAGATCATTCACCCAGAGCACAAGACACCTGCATGCAACTGTCCGAACAATACCAGCACAAACACTTCCCTTCAGGGACCTCAGAGAAATCCTGGTAAGAATGCTTTAAAAAGGAACATTCTGACATTTATTCTACCATTTAAAACATATACAACTACAATAATTAAAGAGTTTGGAGCCGGGCGTGGCTGCACACGCCTTTAATCCCAGCACTCGGGGAGGCTGAGGTAGGAGGAGTGTCGTGAGTTTGAGGCCGGCTTGGGCTACAACACGAGCGCAACCCTGCCTCAAAAAATTAGGGCTGGGAGTTTGGCTCAGCGGCTTACGCGCCTGTTTGGCAGGCGTGAGGCTGTGAATTCAATCCCCGGTGCCGCAAAAATAAATAAATAAATAGATAAAAATAAAAATAAAATAATAATTAAGAGTTTGTTAT
>RJWM01050618.1:0-10704 GCA_004363535.1 Dasyprocta punctata
GTAAACAGTATTTTTATGTCATTTGTACTGACCCCTGCTTGTTTTTTTTACTCCAATCACTCTTTTGTTATCCTTCTTTGCATCATCTTTCAGCTGTTGATTTTTTTCCCCAGTCCCTTGTTATTTTTAAGAGAGCTTTCCTTTCCTGATTGCTAGGTATGCTCCTGTCTTCTAGATCTGATATTCTACTTCACTTTCATTTATGTAGTTTTACAAACTTTCAAAGGAATTTTTAATTTCCTGTATATCTGTTTGAATCTGTTTCATGCATTTCATTATTTTCCTATGTTGTGTATTTTTGGTTTCCATCATTTTCCTATGCTCATATATATATATATATATATATATATATATATAATCTATATCTACTTTAGATTTGCTGAGCAAGTCTTTCATTATGGTCATTATCTCTTATTTTACCTGAGACATTATTTTTGATCTGATTTCCTCTATGCCTAATAGATTTATTTCTTTACTTCTATTGCTATCATTTCAAAAGTTTCAGGTGTGTGGCTTCCATTTTCCTCTATACTGTTGTCCACTGCACTTGTTCTGGGCAGGCTGGAGGTCTGGGTTTGCATTTCACTTCTGAGTCCTGTCATTTTCTATTTTTTGAATTGAAATTTTTTTCTATGTTGATTCTTGTAAGGTTTTATAGTAGACAGCTTTATGATTAATATCAAGGCCTCCTTAGGAAATGTCTGTTCTTTAGGGATGTCTTCTAGATGTAGGAGGTTCCTGGGTTTTATGTCTGTCCTAAGATCCTACTCTCCCAGTTTATTAAAGGTGAGATGTTGGTATTTATTTGACTCAGTCCCCAGTCCTTTGGTACTAGATTATGATGATGGTTACTACCTCAGACTTTCCCAGTGTTGTCATACAAAGGATAATGACTGATTACAGCAGGTATGACACCCTATCTAAAGTAATACAAATAGCAATAACAACAGTGTCAAGCAGAGCTTAGAAATGGACAAACTGTGATAACTCTTAATTTGGTACCTTTAGCCATAGGAGCAAGATCTAAAGTTATATAACAGAACCCAACATAAATTGTGAGCTCCTATGTAAATCATTTTCCCTTCATAAGGTGGTTTTACCCTGTGTTGAGGAAATTTAAGTGGGATAGTGAATAAAACAGAGGTGAATGAAGAGAAATATAGTAGAAGCAAGGCTGGAGGACAAAGGATAATCATACAAACTTTGGAAAACTAGAGAAGAGAGTGGAAGAGAAAGATTGAAGGAATAATCAAAGGATTATCAAAGCTAAGTAGAAAGACAGGAAAGCATATTCACTCACATGAAAGTATCATTAAATCAAGACAGATAACTGAGCAAAGGGAAAAAGAAGATAAATAGATTAGAAAAATATAGGTAAAAGACCTTCAAAAAGGAAAGAAAATGAAACAAACCAACAAAGAAAGAAGAAAAAAATAATAAAAAACAAAACTCTCTTGATGTCTAGAGAGAGCCTAAAACCACTGGGTAACTCCACCAGTTCTGCTGTATAGTTAGTGCTGGATATGGGGCCTCCAGATGTGGCAGGCTGGTGCCAGAGTCTTCAGCCAGTACTTTCTATATGTCCCTTGATGGCCCGCCAACTTCTCACCCTGTTTGTCTCTTGTGTCTCTCTTCCAGTTGCTGTGCTGCTCTCAGGCAGAGATAAGGAGCTGCTCCTAGTCCTGTGCAAAACTGAATCATTCTTGTCTTTGTACAGCCTCCTGTATTCCTCTTCCACTCATTCATCTCTGTCCTCTCAGGTTGCTTGTTGCAGGGTGGAGTGGGGTACTGTGTTGTGGGATGATCCTCTGCTCTTAAAGCTATTGTCCAAGGCTTCTCAGTCCCAATTCTATTTCTTCTAATAATGGGAGTGCACTAACCTCCTACTCATTGCTGTGCATGGCACAGTGCTGCTTAAATCCTGCGTCCCTCAAACTACTGGTGGCAGAGCTGGGGCACCATGCTGTTTCACTCTGTGCTTTCACTAGCACCTCTGCTACCACCACCACCACCACCCATGCTGTGGTCCGTAACCATGACTCACTGCTTCTGCCACTGCCGCTTGTTGCAGAGTGAGGTGGGGTGGGGTGCAGTGGCTGACTTTCTGTTCCTGCAGCTGCATGGGGACAGCCCAGAGCTTCTCAATCTTGCCATTCAAGGTTGTTTAAGTCCCTTATCCTGTTCCTCTAGCCACCAGTCACGTGGTGGGAGGGGTCATGCTGTTCTACTCTGTCCTTTCGCTAATATGTTTTCTGCCACCTCCACCCACCTCTGCTGTAGTCTGTAACTTCTTGTTGCTGGGCAAGGTGGGGTGGGGTGGTATGGGATGATTTTCTGCTCCTTCCACTAGCGTTGGGACAGCCCAGGCTGCTCAGTCCCATGGTGCAAGGCTGCTTAAGTCCGTCTCCCTCTAACCACTCATCATGGGGCAGGAGGGGTTGTGCTATTGCATTCACTACCTGCCCCTGCAGTCTTTAATGTTGTCCCTAGAGGTTCAAATTAGTGCTATGGTGCATGAAAGGAGAGGGGAGAAGAGAAGAAGAGAAGAGAAGAGAAGACAAGAGAAGAGAAGAGAAGAGAAGAGAAAAGAGAAAAAAACGGGGGCTGCTTGTCAGGGTAGGAGTAGCTCACTTGGTCCTGTGTGTGATGGCAGAATTTTCTGTCAGGCTGCAGTGTTGTCTGTTTGGAGGAAGGCAAAAGAGGCAGGAGACCTTATATCCCAAGTCTGCCCTGTTGATATAGAGGAAGGAAATTCCCAACCTCTAGACGTTCTAAACGTTGTTTATAGTCTCTAAAATTGAGGAATGAATTCTAGGAATAATGGAGGTTAAGAGTAGGAAGAATTTGTTAGAGTTTTATGGTGCAATAGAGAAGCAGAATGAAAGAGAAAGTGAAAGTGGCCTTTTTATTGAGGATGCAAAGAGGAGCCCACAACCCGTGGGGGTTTGGCTTTTTTCTCTGACGGGTTACAGAGCAGCAGAGGGTTACATGACCTCTGACTGGAAATGGCACATGAGGCAGACATTGACGATGTGAGAGGAACTGATTGGAATTTTCTTCATGGGCAAATAGGAAAAGAAGTTGCAATTTGGGCCAAAGGGGAATAGGAGGAAGTGGCTGTCAGGGTAAGCGTTCCTGCTTTGGCCTTCCTCCATGTTATTAGACCATCATCATAATTGTACAGTAATTTATACTAGGGCAAAAACCTTTCAGAATTTAATGAGAGAAAGAAAGCTTTTGTCTAAGAAGGAGAGAAGGGGCACAGAAAGTAGGTTGCCTGCTGACTCTGCTTCTCAAAGATGTTCTATTGAGCAAAGCCATGAGGTGAGGCGTGTCAGTTAACTAATAAAGTTACAAGTATAGTCTCTTAGGTAATATTGATCTAATGAGAAGTCACAAGATGAGTGTGAGGTGGAACAAAACTGTGGTCAACCAATAGGATGCCAAGAAATATAGTTGTTTAGGTATATTGATTAAATGGGAATCAAATTGTGAAGCAAGTCAGGTAGCATGGACAAGGGACAAGAACTTTCCTGGAAGGGGTGGAGTAAGGAGGTCTGAACCTGCACCCCTGGGAGACTTATATATCTGTTTAGAATATCAATCACTGTTACTCACCCCTAGAGGAAGCATATGGGTGAGTAGTTCCTCTTCTTGAAGCCTGGCCTTCAGCGAATGTGCCTGTAGCCACAGCTGTCTTCTGTATTGACTTCTGAGTGCCTACAGTATTTCTACCTAACTTACCTGTATATAATACTATGTGGTTTGATTTAGTCACACTATTTTACTCTACTTTTTTCCTTTTCTCTCTTTAAATTTCCTAGTATGAGCTGGGCGTGGTGGCACATGCCTTTAATCCCAGCACTCGGGAGGCCGAGATAGCAGGAGCGTTGTGAGTTTGAGGCTGGCTTGAGCTACAACGCGAGTGCAAGGCCAGCCTGAGCTACACAGTGCGACCCTGCCTCAAAAAGCCAGGGCTGGGAGTTTGGCTCAGTGACTTAAGTGCCTGTCTGACAGGCGCGAGGTTGTGAGTTCAATCCTCGGTGCCGAAAAAAAAAAAAATTCCTAGTATGGCAGTCCTGTTCTGCCCATGGTTGAGAGACCCCCTGGCAGCCCTGTGGGCTGGTTTGCCATTTTATTAAGTCCTGTATCTGCATTTTGTCTTTTATTTCAGATTGATTTTGGCTTCAGGATGTATGTGCCTCACTTTCTTCCAGTGACCTGTGCTTTCAGGCGAATTTCTCTGAGTTGCTCTGAACTGGCTTCTCTTCTATTCAGCCTTGTCTCTTCCCACACTATTTCTCTGTCATTTTAAAGAGCCTACTATAATGGAGTTTACATTCACTGTAGGGAGTAGGTACATAACAAATATATCCTTTGTCTCCAAGTATTGCCTGTGTTTTATTTGAGGTCAGTGTTTTGTTTGTTGTTTGGTTTTTCTTTCTTGTCTTTCTTAAATAAGAGTTGAACGAAAATAGTGAGTGCTCCAATTTAAAAAAAATCATAGTAAAAAGCACTTTTCCATAAACTCCCTCTCACTTAAAATATATTATCCCTTTGTGCTTCATACTTTCTCAAGTAGTTCTGGAAGTCTTCTTTTGTAACTTTATGATATATAGTAAAAAATACCCTGAATGTTGCTGTCAAATGACATCCAATGGGAAACCAGGCTTATAAAAACCTGACGGTATGGCCACAACCACCTAATTTGTTGAATCTGGCACCATGTGACTTCTGGATCTTCCAAAAAGTCAAAATTGTCACCAAAGATAGATGTTTTGAATCAGTTCAGGACACTGAGGCAGCCACAGCAGTGCAACCAAAGACATTCAGGAAAGAAGACATCCAAAGCTGCTTCAGAGAATGGCAAGAATTATGGGATAAGTATGTTCAAAGACAGAGGGAGTACTTTTGAGGGATTAATGGTAATATTTTTTACTGTAATAATTTTTAAAAATTTAAACATTTATTGTGTTTTTCCATTGCACCTGATATATTTCAAATTGCCCTCATTCTCCTGTTAAAGAGAATGGCACCAATGCTAGTTTCTCATAGAGAGATTCAGAGTTGTGAGAAGGCATAGAAAGATCAGTATTTCAGGTATCACTCAAGGGAAAACAAATAGGAGGACCTCAGCACCTGGCCTGGCTTAGTAGGACTGAGAGAAGGCATACAATATTGAGGTTTCCCACAACCTCTCAAGGAAAAAAAGAGATGTGAAGTGGATGCATGCACAGAAATAGAGGGAAAGCCTCAGAACCACTAGCTGGGATGACTGTGTCAGGTTGTTTCTTTCTCAAAGCCAGTGAATTAAGATTGCAGGAAATGATTGCTTTTATGAAACGGGTAAAGACAGCAGTGTAGTACTTCAAAGAATAAGGAAACATGGCACCATCAAAGAAACTCAGTAATAGCATAGTAATTTTTATGGTTGGGGTATAAAATATGTCCCCAAAGGCTCATTGTGTTGAATGCTTGGTTACAAGTTTATGGGTTTGGGGAAGTATTATGTCATGAGTGCTCGGACTTTGTCAGTGGGTCAATCTATTGATGAATTCATAGTTTGATAGACTTATTATTGGGGCAAGTGATGAATCTTAAGAGGTAATGCCTAACTGAATGGAGTAAGTTATAGAGCTAGGACCTTGGGAACTTTATCTTGTCCTGGACCCTTCCTCATTTTCTTTCCCAGCTCCTTGGCTTCTTGACTTCTGTGAAGTGTGCAGCTTTGTTCAACTATGCTTTATTGACCACAATGCTTAGCTTTACCATAGACCCATGGTAATAAAGCACTATTTGACCATGGACTCAACCCTCTGAAACTGGCTCAAAATCTTTTTTCCTTCAAATTATTGTTCCCAGTTGTTATGGGTATGGTTCTGTGTCCCCCCAAAGCCTCATGTAATCATGGACAGGGTTGAGTGTGGTGTTTGTGATTGGTTTGTTGTCTGACCCTAGGATTGGTGATGTGAGTGTTGTACCCATTCAGGAGTGGAACCAATATACAGTGTAAGGTCGGGAGGAAAGCACATTCTCTCTCTCTTGCTGGTTCCCACCTTGCTGTTTTGTGACTGCCATGAGTGGTGGTTCTGCCATGCCACACTGCCTTGGAGCCAGCTGACTATGGACTGAAACCCCCAAGAAATGTAAGAAATAAATCTTTCCTTCCCTAATTTTGGGCATCAGGTATTCTGTCTCAGCAATGAGAGAAAAGTAACTGAGACAAATTTGGTACCAGTGGAGTGGGGTCATTGCTGTGACTAAACCTGACCATGTGGTTCAAGAGCCTTTGGAAATGGCTTGTAGAAAGAGTTTAGAAAGGTTTGGAGATGTTGCCTGAATGCATAGAGCTGGAACAGCTTATGTTCTGTGTGGTGGATTCTGGTCAGAGCTCAGGAGAACAGAAGACTGATAGAAAGCTTACTGGTAAAGACCAGGCTCGGGAGGTTTCTGCTGGGAAGAAGGACTGCATTGGTCATTGGACTCCACATGATGTGTGTTACAGCTTGGCAGAAAGTTTGTCTGCATTTTTCTTGTGTCCAGAGACTTTGCCTGAGACTGAGATTAAGGGCAGTGGACTGATTAATCTGGCAAAGGAAATTTCAAAGCAGTCAAATGTTGCAGCAGTGGTGTGGCTATTGTTTGGGGCTTTTAGCCAGATTTATGTGGCAAATCAAGAGCAAAGAGCCCAGCAGAGTGATTTAAAATGTGAGTTTGGCCAGGAAGCCACAGACTGTAAAGATAGAGCTGAGAGCTTGACTGCTGAGAAGGAACAAAGAAATGAAAAAGATGACCTGTGGGAATCCAGGGAAGCAGCAGGCCTCCACCTTTTGCAGCTTCAAACTGGCAAAAGTGAAAGAATTTGCTTGGAGGCAAAAACTGCAGAATGCCATGTTCCAGAGCAGTGATGGAGGCTGCAGGAGGTTTTAAAGTGGCAGCAGCCACACCAGATTGCAGAATGGCAGTGGCATACAGAAGATTTTCCTCACAATCAAGTTCAGAGAGCTTAGTGATCTAGGCACTTGACACCTACAGCCAAGAGAGAGGAAAGCCTGGTTACTGCTTCACCTGGCAGCTGACCTTGGCAGCACCCATGTGGTGCTGGTTTTAGGTGCAAGGAAAATGTGTAGCTTCCACCCTGACTTCAGAGGGCAATATGTAATGATGTAAGGGTGAAGCCAAGGGTGCAATGGAAAATCCAGAAGTTTGAAAAAGCCAGGAATGTGGATCATCCAAGAAAAGCTGTGAGAACCAAACAGAATGAGCTTAAGAGAGAAGTTATGAAAAATGGAGCCCCTGGAAGTGCCTCAGGGGTGGAATCACTCAAACCTTGCAACCAGATTGCTTCAGATGCTGAGCATAGAACTCCAGGACTTAATGTTTGCCCTGCTGAATTTTGGACTTGCTTTGGTTCCAATGCTTTGTATTCTCCTGTTCGTAACTTTTGGAATGGTAATGTTTGCCTTGTGTCTTTACATGTTGGAAGTGTTTAACTTGTCTTCATTTGTACAGGGGGTTACCTTTAAGAGTTTGCCATAGATCTTGAAGGAAATTTGGGACTTGGATTTTTCAGCAATGCTGAAACTGTTAGGACTGTGACAACTCTTGGGGATGGACTAAATGTCTTTTGTATAAAGGGCATACATAGTCTTTGGGGGTCTAGGGGTGGAATGTTATGGGTATGGTCCTGTGTCTCCTGAAGCCTCATGCAATCATGGACAGGGCTGAGTATGACATTTGTGATTGGTTTGTTGTCTGGCCCTGGGACTGGTGATGTGAGTGTTGCACCCACCCAGGGTTGGAACCAACATACAGTGTAAGGTTGGGAGGAAGGTGCATCTTCTCTCCCTTGCTGGTTCCCATCTTGCTGTTTGCAGTGGCCATGAATGGTGGCCCCACCATGCCACACAGCCTTGGAGCCAACTGAGTATGGACTGAATCCCCCAAGAACTGGAAGAAATAAATCTTTCCTTCCCTATTTTGGATGTCAGGTATTCTGTCTCAGCAATGAGAGAAAAGTAACTAAGACATCAGTTATTTCATCACAGTAAAGGAAAGCCTTGAAAACAATGAGGTTAAAGACATGGAGGACACAGAGAGCCAGTACAAACCAGTAACTATTAAAGACATTGAATCAGCATAAAGATCTTCAAAAAAGTAAAAAAGAGCCCAGGAGCAGATGTCTTTACCACTGAGTTTTACCAAACTTTTACATAAGAACTAGTGTTCTTCTCAAATTATTCCACAAAATTGAAAGGGATATTTTTCTCAACTCTATGAGGCAAGATTAAACCAAAACTTGGTTTTTAAAAAAGAAAACACAGACTAATCACTCTGACAAAAATAAATTTAAAGATTTCCAACAAAACACAAGTAAATTGAACCCAATAGCATATAACTAATGATCACCATGATAAAGTGGGATTTAATACAGGTATGCAACGATGGCTTGACATACATGAATCAATGAACATTACATCATATCAACAGAATGATAGAGAAAAACTATGATCACCCCAATAGATTCAAGAAAAGTCATCATTTCATGATTAAAAAAATCTTCAAAAAACAGGGAAATGGTAGAATCATTACCTCTAAGGTATAGAACCATTAAAGAACATTTACTTTCACCAGTTTTTTTTCAATTTTTATATTTTGTTAGTATGTGTTTACAATACATAATGATTATATGTTCGCTTCCCCTCCTCCCTCTCCCTGCAAAAGAAGTACAAATGGTCAACAAACACATGAAAAAATGTTTAACATCTCTGGCCATTAGATAGATGCATATTAAAACCAATCTTAATTTAGTATTGGAAATCTTACCCATAGCAAAAAGAGTGGAGAATCAAATTAAGGGCAGGAGGAGATCAAATTAATATGACAGGAAGCAATCAAATTACCCATTTGCAACAAACAAAATTTTATATATAAAGACACCTAAAGACTCAAAAAAAAAAAAAAAACCTGCCAGAATGATAAAACCGAAGTTTACAGGATACACAAAAATCGATAGCTTTTTGAAAACCTAGCAAATAAAACAAGTTGTTGAGAAAGAAATAAAGAAAGCAATCTGGTTCACATTTATACACCTAAAACCAAACCAAATCAAAACCAACCAACCAACCACCAACAACAAAAGAAAAAAACACTAGAGATAAATTTAACTAAGAACATGAAAGATACCTATAGTGAAAATTATGGAACACTGATGAAAGAAATAGGGCACACAAACAAAGTAATGATATTCTATCCTTATCATTAGAGAATTAATAGTATCAAAATTTCCATACTTCCTGAAGCAATTAGAAGCATTATATGTGACAAAGTTACAGCAACCAAAACATCATGGTCCAACAGGTAGATAGAAAAATATGAGAGTAGAGAACCCAAAAATCAATTCCCATGCTTATAGCTAACTTTTTATTGGCAGAGGCAGCAGCAGCAACAACAACAACAAAATTGGAAAAAGGAAAGTCTTTTCAATAAGTGATAAAAATGATTATCCATATAATATATGTGGAAGAATGAAACTTCCCTCTTGCTCTTATGATACATAAAACTTGAGGATCAAAGACTTAAATAAAACCGAGAAACTCTAAAGCTACTAGAATAAAACAAAGGGAACATGAAGCAGGACATTAGTTTGGGCAAGGGAGTTTTTGAATGTTACCACTAATGCACAAAAAACAAAAACAAAAATTGATAAATGGGATTACATTAAACTAAAAAGCATCTGTGCAGCTGAGGTATCAGTCAACAGAGTGAAATGATGACCTATCAAATGGAAGAAAATATTTGCAAACTATTTATCTGAGAAGAAAATAATATCCAGAATATATAAAGAATTCAAACAAGTCAACAGAAAAGTATCTGATCTCTCTCTCTTTTCTTGGTCTGAATTTATTAAATAGCTTTGTAAATGCAGTCAGAAAACTTATGTTCTTAGCAAAACACGTGTATATATGTTATTTTCTTTCAATAACTGTTGTCGCCGAAACTGGATTGTGATAGGAAGTTAAAGCAAACATTTACAGAATCCTGAAAATCTCCAGCTCCCTACCTCTCCTCTGAGGTATCAATATCCAATTAGTGAGGCTGAATTCCCGTACTATCTTGTGTCCTGACAGAAATAATTTTGAAAAGTATTAATGTTAGACTATTTCCCATGATGCTAACATAGAACTCATTAAATTAATTCAGTTAGATACACTTGGGGCAGGCATGTCTGCTTCCCTCTGTCTTCTTGGGAGCATTACACTTTCCACCTCTGCCATTCCAATTCCTGGATGCTCTCTGTGAGTGATGAGGAACCCACCCACACCTTCCATGCCAGTGGCCAGCAGTAAGAAGCCCAATTTGTGGAAGCCACTGTCTAGAAATATTCCTTCTGTTTCCCAGATTGTGAATCAATAGGGTTTCTGTTTTGATGAGAGGGAGAACATTTGTAGAGGCAGGAGAAAGTACCCACATTTATCCATTATTTTTATTTATTTATTTATTTTTTTTATTTAAAAGAAAATAGACACAGAAGATAGAAACAAAAAGCATGAAAGACAAACAACAACAACGACAGATCTGATACAATTACACTGTAGGTTTACACTCTGAGGTGGTTGAAGTTTGACAGTAGTTACAATATCACATATTGTTACCTTCATAGGGGTTGATCATATTGACAGACATAGACACGCAAGGTTTATC
>RJWM01050619.1:0-10711 GCA_004363535.1 Dasyprocta punctata
TTTTTTTGCAGTACCAGCGATCAAACTCACAGCCTCACGCCTGGCAGACAGGTGCTTAAGCTGTTGAGCCAAACTCCCAGCCCTAGTTTTTTGAGGCAGGGTCGCATTATGCAGTTCAGGCCGGCCTTGCACTCACATTGTTGCCCAAGCCGGCCTTGAACTCACAACACTCCTTCTACCTCAGCCTCCCAAGTGCTGGGATTAAAGGTGTGGGCCACCACACCCGGCTTTCCAGAACTTTCTTATTCTTATCACAGGATCCTCCTGCCTCAGCCTCATGAGTACTGGGAATACTGGGGTGCCCACCAAGCTTGGCTCATGCAGATGAATTTGCAAATGCAGAATCTGGAAATGAGGATGGAAGATGTTAATGTAAAAGAAGAGAACCCTGACCGGGGATAGAGCTCAGTGGTATAAGCTCCTGCCTGGCAAGCGTGAAGGTCTTGAATTTGATTCCTAGTACCAAAAAAAAAAAAAAAAAAATAGAAACACAGAGAGGGAACCCAGGACAGAAACAGTTGGGCCAGAAGGCTCCAAAAGATCCACCTCACTCTCTCCTCCCCTCTGCCCAAATTTGAGCCCCCTTTGAGACATGCCCAAGCCCCCAAGGGCCCTCCTGGGAGAGTAGGTGAGCCTCCTTGGAAAGCCAGAGCCACACCCTGCACCAGAAGGAGCAAGAAAGAGCCTCGTCCCTGTACTGGCTGAATCACAGCACACAATCAGCCAGGTGATCGACACACCTGTAATCCCAGCACTCAGGAGGCTGAAACGGGAGGGTCAATTCAAGATCAGCCTGGGGTAGGATAAAGAGCCGGGTTTTAAACGATGTTTTTGTTTGTTTGTTTTTGGTCTTTTTGAGACAGAGTTTCACAATGCAGTTCAGGCTGGCCTTGAACTCACAGCGACCCTCCTGTCTCAGCCTCCTGAGTGCTGCGATGACAGGCGTGTACTACCACGCTTGACTACAGCTCAAAACAAAAGGATTGATCCTTTCCTATGGAATGCCCTCCCCCCAACTTCTCACCTGCGTGTCTTGCTAAGGGGATCCCAGTCCCAGAGGCCTCTCTTCTTCCTGGGAATCTGGGGTTTGAAGGGGAATGAGCCTCTAATAACTCCCCCACTCTGCGACCCCAGGTTCCTTCAAGAAACCCTCTCAGGCCCGGCGTGGTGGTGCACCCCTTTAATCCCAGCACTCGGGAGGCTGAGATAGGTGGAGCGTTGTGAGTTCGAGGCCAGCTTGGGCTACAATGCAAGCGCAAGGCCAGCCTGAGCTACATAGTGTGACCCTGCCTCAAAAAACTAGGGCTGGGAGTTTGGCTCAGTGGTTTAAACGCCTGTCTGGCAGGCTCGAAGCTGTGAGTTTGATCCCCCGGTGCTGCAAAAAAAAAAAAAAAAAAAAAAAAGAAACCCTCTCAGGCTTTCCACCACCTTGAGAAGAACAGAAGAAAGAAGACATGGATGACTGGGGGCCTCCAAAGCCCCTTTTCCTTGATCTCTTGCTTGTAAATCTAACAAACAAAAAAGATTAAAATTAGTAGGAAAGAGAAGAATATTCCTTAAAATTTCAAAATAATTAATTTTGCTGGCTGTTTATTGTGATTATTGTTTTGTTTGAGGGAGTGTTGATTTTGGGGAGATGTTTTCTATTTTGTTTTTGTACTTTTGTTTTGTCTACACCTTTTTCTGTTTTTACTTTGAGTCAGGGTCTCGATAAATAGCCCAGGCTTGGCTCAAACTTGAGAGCTTCCGGTTTCAGCCTCTCAGCGTTCTGGTATTGTTAAAAATGTTCTCTATGTATGGATAATGTTACATGTGATTACTAAATGTATATATTCTTCAAAATGAAAATGTTCCTGAGTCACATTTGTGGAAAAACTGCAAACTCAATTATTTAACACAGCCTTAGAAATTTTGAGTTTTTCCTATTGCAAATATAGAGATGAGGGGGCAAAGGAACGAAAGTCTATTAAAGTGTCTGTGGTCAAGGCACATTTACCCCACCAAAATGAAGGCAGATATCCACCAAGTAAATGAAGTGAAAAAGTGCATTAAATATTATCGGCTGTGCCGGGCGTGGTGGCGCACGCCTTCAATCCCAGCACTTGGGAGGCTGAGGTAGGCGGAGCATTGTGAGTTTGAGGCCGGCTTGGGCTACAACATACGAGCAAGGTTGGCCTGAGCTACATAGTGCGACTCTGCCTTAAAAAAAACCAAACTAGGGCCTGGAGTTTGGCTCAGTGGCTTAAGTGCCTGCCTGGCAGGCACAAGGTCGTAGGTTCAATCCCTGGTGCAACAAAAAAAAAAATTATTAGCTGTGGCCAGGCATGATGATCCCTGTGTTTCAGAAGCTGAGACAAGAGAATCCAAAATCTGAGGCCACTCTGGATTATATAGTGAGCCCATCTCAAAAAAAAAAAAAAAAAAAAGCTGTAATCAGTTACAATAAATAATTGCGTTTTTACTAATATTCTATTCTTCATTTTTTGACTATGACTTAGCATTCTGAGCTGGATGTGGTGGTGCACACCTGTAACCCCAGCACTTGGGAGGCTGAGGCAGGATGGTTACAAGTTCCAGACCAGCCTGGGCTACAAAGTGAGTTTAAAGTCAGCCTGAACTACATGCCAAAATCCTATCTTAAAAAACCAAATAAATGAATAAATGAATAAGCATTTCATAGTCTGAAGTCTCCATCAATTATTTAACTATCTTCTGCTTTATGGACATGATTTTCTTCAGACTGGGTCTCACTTTACAGTGCACGCGGGCCCTGACAAGCACAAGTCAGGAGAGGGCAACTCAGGGTCCCTGGGGAAAGCAGAAGCTGGCTCAGTGCCTCGGGAGGGGACAGCAGCAGGGTCCCCAGCAATGGACAGCGGGGGAGGACTGAGGAGGGACCCCGGGCTGGGATGCATTTCCTGCGTGTGCAGAGACCCCTGTGGGGCATCTTTCGTGTGCAGGGGACCCAAGGCTGTCTTGGCCACTGAGTCCCCGGCCCCAGCCCCACACCTGGGGCTCAGTAGCTGCTCAGTAAGGAAGGGCGGGGCATCCAGGAGAAGGTGGGCCGCAGGGTGGGTGAGTGGGTGGGGAGGGTCCCGGTGGGAGGGCAGAGCAGGAGAGGGGATTTAAACCCAGGTCCTGGACAGGATTCCAGGTGCAGGAGCAGAGCAGGAGCCAGGATGCAGCAGTCTGGTGACTTCCAGGGTGAGCTGGGGCTGGAGCCCAGGGTCTGGGCTGGTGTGGGGGCCACATCCTAGGGACTGGGGCTGCAGAGCACCCTGGGCTTGGGCCTTGGGATGCAGGGCTGTGTGTAGGGGGGCCCTGGTGGGAGGGCAGGGGCTGAGCAGGCCGCTTGGGGAGGCAGAAGCCCTGCAGGCCGCTGTGGGCTGAGGGTCCGGAAGCCTCGCAGAAGCCGTGTTCAGTCCCACTTCCAAGATGTGGCCACGGAGGACCAAGGTGCAGGGTGTGGGGTGGGAGATGGAGATGGTGGGGTCTGTGGGGCTGGTAGGGGGCCGCCCTCTGCCCCTGCTGCAGCTGCCCTCAGACCCAGGTGCTATGCTGTGGACCACATGGGTTCATAGGTTCAAGTCCATTTGCTGCTGATGACCCAAATCAGAGGAGGCCATATATTTGGGTAAAAGGCAAAAGGATTTATTCAAAGCCAGCTCCAAGGAGATGGAGAGGCCCTGTGTGCCTCCAGTCACCATGTCCCCTTGCCCGACAGGGACAGGTGCGGTCCGGAGCAGAGGGAGGGTGGCCGGAGGGTCAGTGTAACCCTCCACTCCAATCTGTTTGCTTCCTTCTCTTTCTTTCTTCCTTCCTTTCTTTTTTTCTTTCTTCCTGGTTTTTGGCTTTGTTTGGTTTGCCTCTAAAGGAAAAAAAAATTCTAGCTTTTTTGTTGTTTTGAGACAAACAGATTTTGTTTTCCTCTTTTACTTTTTTGGGACAGGGACTCTATGTAGTTCAGGCTGGCCTTGAACTCTGGCTATCCTCCTGCCTCAGCCTCCCAAGTGCCTCAGCCTCACAAACCTAGGCCACCACACCCAGCAAAATCTAGCTTTTAAAATTCCATTTTTGCCGGGTGTGGTGCACAGCTATTATCCCAGCCGTCAGGAGGCTGAAGCAGGAGGATTGCAAGCCACTGCGCTGGCTACACCCTTGCCTCGCATGGATGGAGCTTCTTTGACCTGCTTCCTTCCTTCTCTGTCTCTTCGACGCTCTAGGCCCTACGGCCAAGATCTACAGCGAGGAGCAGCGCAGGGCCCTGGAGACGCATTTCCGGATGGACAGGTACCCCTCTCCAGAGGCTCTGAAGGCCCTGGCCGCCAGGCTCAACCTGAAGCAATCCCAGGTGCAGGTGAGCCCCTCCCCCGTGCACTTGTCACCCCATCTTTTTGTTTGGTTTGGGTTTTTTGAGATGGGGTCTCACTGTGTGATTCAAGCTGGCCCAGCAGGCCTCAAATACACCCCAATCCTTCATCCTCTAAAAGAAAACAAAAGGAAGCACAACACACTAAATAAACTCAGGAACCGGGCGGCCCCTCCCCAGCCCCTGCATCTCTTCTGGGCCCTTCCTCTCCCCCACTCCTGGCCTCTAATTGGTTCTGGGGTGGAGGGAGAGGCTTAGGGTTCCCCCTGCCCCCCATGCACTCCTTTCCTTCATGTCCCCTTTGTCCCCCAGGTGTGGTTCAACAGACGCCGGGCTACCTCTGAGCGGCCTAAGCCTGTGCCTCGGGTGAAGCGTCTACAAGGTCTGCGCCCTCTGCCACCCCCCACCGAGAGCACCCACTTCCTCCTCGGTTGCAGACCCCCCACGTGCCCAGCTCCTGACCTGCACAAGGAGTCCACGCCTAAGCTCGAGGTCCAGGGGAGCAGGAGCCCTAGGGCCACAGACTCAGCCCCAGATGCCCCAGATGCCCAGGGCACCTCTGGAACACTCCCAACCTCCACCAGAACCCCCAGAGTCCAGGAGGGAGGAGCCCCTGAGGACCAGGACAAGACAGGCCCGGCTAGGCTGGGCTCCAACGCGTGATCCTCCCGCCTCAGCCTACCTCAGTGCTGGGTTCGCCCAGGTTTTTTAGTATTTTTTTATTTTGATATGAGGTCTTGCCAAAATGTCTACACTGCTCAAATGTACAGTACTTCTGCCTGGCTTGCCAGACTGCTGGGATCATTAGCCTGTGCCACCATGACTGCCTCTTGTTTATTTTTAAACAGAGCCTCATTAAATTTCCCAGGCTGGTCTTAATTTTGGAATCCTCTAGTTCTGCCTCAACCTCTTGAGTAGTTAGGATTACAGGCATGTGTCACCTCATCCCATTTGGTTTTCCTTATTTTCACTATGTAGTTCAGGTTGGCCTTGAACTCACTATGTAGCCCAGCCTACAATTTGTGATCCGCCTGCCTCAGCCTTCCCAGTGCTGGGATTACAGGCATGCACCACCATGCCCAGCTAATGCCTTTTTGTCTTTTTTCCCCTTGTTTAAGAACTGTCCCTCACATGACCATTCTGTAATCTTTCTAGTCTGCCTGCCCCCAGAAGGCTGCCCTGTGGAATGCACTGTGTGGTGTGGGGTAGGGACTCTGTGGATTTCTACCTGAGAACCCGTAATTACTTTGCTCTGAATCGAAGCCCCCCTAAAAGCCGGAGTCATGTCTGTGGTCTTCAGGTCCTTGGCATCTCTCCGTGCACACTGCCCCTTCCCTCTGTCCCAGCCTCCGCCCCTCACTGCCGGCGGCCCTGGCCCACGTCTCCCCACAGCTGGTCTGACCCTGTCCTGGTCCCCATTTAGCAAATGCTCCAATCCTCTTAGGGCCGCCAGCCTCAGCAGACACTGGAGAATTAGTGGGGATTTGGAGGACACGTGACGGGCAGGCTGAAGCTGGGGGCCCACGGTGCCCAGTGCCTGCTGTGTAAACCTTCCACTTATCCAGGGGACCCAGCTGACCGAGGAAACACGGGGAAACTGAGGTACAGGGGTTTCCTCACTCTCAAAGCCAGAGCAGCCAGGGCCCCCTGGCACACGTCACCTCCCTGTGACAGCAGGTGTCTCATGGGCTCTCAAGGTCCTGTGGCCTCCAGCCCTTTGTGAAGGGTTTCAGCAAGCATCAGCGTGGACGTGCCATCCGCAGGGCACAGCGACCGTCCAGGCTGCCACCCTGTGCTCCGCTGAACACCATGTGACTGGGCGGCCCGTGGCCTCGTGGGTACAGCAGGAGCTCCTCGGGCTGCGCCCTGTCCATGCCCAGCTCAGCCTGACCCACAGGGCCCTTCAGCAGATGCACAGCTTGGAGCAACACTTTGGGGGTTTTGTTTTTTTATTGTTTTGTTTTGTTTGAGACAGGGTCTCACTATGCAGTTCAGGCTGGCCTCGAGCTCACTTTGTAGCCCAGGCTGGTCTCAAACTCTTTCAACTATCTTCCTACCTCAGCCTCCCGAGTGCTGGGATTACAGGGATGAGCCCCCACACCCGGCTCTATTGTTTTGTTTGAAATAGGATCTCTATGTCACTTAGACCAGACTCAAGCTTGTAATCCTCCTGCCTCAGCCTCCCCAATACTGAGAGTTTTGTGTTATTTTGTTTTGTTTTTACAGTGCTAGGCATAGGACCCAAGGCCTTATCTCTGAGCTACATCCCTAGACCATTGTACTTGGGCAGTCTTTGTTTTTTGTCCATTTGTCTTGATATAGGGTCTATGTAGCCCAGGTTGGCCTTGAACTCACTGTAATCCTCCTGCCTCAGCCTCCTAAGTGGGAATTTACAAGCATGCATCAGCAGAAGTGCTCTGGGGGCCTGGCCTCAGTCACACACACACACACACACACACACACACACACAGTAACCTCATAGTAAAGAAAGCCAACAAAAGCTACTCCACCCAAGTGATCAAACAGGCACCAGTGACAGGAGAAGATGAAAGTGACACTTTTACTTCAGTCCTCTTCCTCCCAGAAACCCATCATCTCAGTCTAATCTTAAGGAAAACACCAGGCAAATTCCAACACATGGGAATCCCACATGACACCTGAGCAGTGCTCTTCAAAACTACCGAGGTCAAAAATGTTGAAAATCTGAAAAACTGTCGCAGCCAAGGATCCCTTGGGAGAAATGACACCTAAGTGTGGCTCGCACCGGGCCTCCGGGGGGACCCATGGCCAGGAAAAGGACTGCACAAAAACTGAGCCGGACACAGGAGGGCAGGCCTGTAGTCCCACATCTGGAGGCTGAGGCAGGAAGATCAAGAGTTTGAAACTAGTCTGGGCTTCATAGCCAGACTCTGTCTCAAAAACAAAAAACCCTAGCCGGGCGTGGTGGCGCACGCCTTTAATCCCAGCACTCGGGAGGCTGAGGTAGGTGGAGCGTTGTGAGTTCGAGGCCGGCTTGAGCTACAACGCGAGCGCAAGGCCGGCCTGAGCTACACAGTGCGACCCTGCCTCAAAAAACCAGGGCTGGGGAGTTTGGCTTAGTGGCTTAAGCGCCTGCCCTGGCAAGCGCAAGGCTGTGAGTTCAATCCCCAGTGCCGCAAAAAAAAAAAAAAAAAAAACACACCCTGAAGAAATCGAAATACAGTGTAGACTCATCGGTAAATGGGTCAGTGTCGGTTCATCCCCTGTGACACACGGACCACCTCAAGGGAAGACATTAATAAGTGCAGAGAGTGAAACACGACTGCCTTCTGCTTCCATAACCCTAAAGTCAGCCTTGGAAATAAAGTGCACTTTTTAAAAATATGTCTTGTTTTCTAATTCGGTTGTTTGGAGACGGGTCTCACTATGTAGCTCAGGGCTGGCCTCCAACTCACTAGTATCCAGGATGGCCTTAAAAAACAAAAATAAAAAATATGCAGGCAGAACCCGGTGAACAGCTTTAACCACCCGGGCGGGGGCGCTCAGGGAGGAGCAGCCCTCTGTCGCCCCCCTGTGGTCACCCTGGGCCTGGAGCGGCCTCGGTGAGGTTTAGCACAGGGGCTCCAGGCTAAGGCCTGGCCAGGGAGGCAAAGGGCAGAATCAGGTCCGACCGGAGGGGCTGCCTGGGGCAGACAGCCTGGAGGAAGCCAGAACTCTGCCTGCACGCGGCCCACTGTAGGAGGGACAGACTGACAGCCCGAGGCGACCCAGGATGCAGGGTGCACGGGGGCAGAGAGTCCCCCTTTTATCTTCTCTTTGGCACAAACTATTCCCACTGACCTTCACCCACAACCCCACAGGTTGTTGAGGCTCCAATTTATTCTAAAAATCGCTGATTTAAGAAGAATCATAAACCTAGCATGGTAGCCCACACCTGTAGTCCCAGCACTCAAGAGGCTGAGGCAAGAGGATCACTGTGAGTTTGAGACCAGCCTGGGCTACACTGAGTTCAAGGTCGGCCTGAACCGCATAGCGAGGCCCTATCTTCCCACCAAAAAAAGTACAAAAGGATCCAAGAGCCTGGGTCTTGTTTGCACGAACACCCCGCTGCACCTGTTCCCTCCTCTGCAGGACTGAGAACTGCTATCCAGGGCCGACTCAGCAGCAAAGGGACCGGGACCAAGGGGCTGCAGGGGCGGGAACAGCACACACTCAACACAGGGCATGAGTTCATCAAGCATTTATTATGTGAACCATTTCTTCACTTGTTGCTGGAAACGTACCCACCCCTCAGCTCCCCAGAGAAGAAAGCCTGAGGCGGCAAGGGGGCCAATTCAGAGGGGCGCCCAAAGCATGAGGGGAGGGGGGGAGTGGAGACAGGCAGTGTGCCAGGGTGGATGCCAGAAGACACACATCCCACAGAGGCAGAGACGGGGCGTCGACTCCATCCCACCCAGCGGCCGCAAGGGCATCGGGGAAAAACCAGGCGTCCGGAGACATTTCAGTCCTTCCTGTCATGAAGCGTCAGCTGGGCGTGGCAGGGTCGAGGTCCTGAGCTGCAGAGAGAGGAGAGGGTGAGGGGGGCCAGCAGCCAGGAGGAGCCCGTATCAAAAGGAAACGCAAGCCAGGCATGGTGGTGCACGCCTTTAATCCCAGCACTCGGGAGGCTGAGGTAGGAGAAGCATTGTGAATTCTAGGCCGGTTTGGGCTAAAACGTGAGCAGGCCAGTCTGAACTACATAGTGCAACTCTGCCTTGAAAAAAACAGGGCCGGGAGTTTGGCTCAGTGGCTTAAGCACCTGCTTGGCAGGCACGAGGTTGTGAGCTTGATCCCTGGTACTGACAAAAAAAAAAAAAAAAAAAAAAAAAGAGGTAGCAGCTGGGGTGGTGCACACCTATAATCCCAGCACTTTAGGAGGCTAAGGCAAGAGGATCACAAGTGAAATCAGCTGGGGAAACTTTGCCACTTAGCAAAGTGCTGAGGATGTAGCTCAGGGGAAGAGCAACTATGGGTTTAACCTCCAGAACAGAAAAAAAAAAAAAAGCAAGAGTCCAGCAGCACTTCCCCCACCCCGGAGACCTCTGCAGCAGGCAAGCGGTTGTTGAAAGCCCCTCCCGCTTCACCCCGGTGCCCTCAACAGCCCAGGGACCATCAGCAATCCGTCTACCACCTGCAGAACCCTGGTGGGCTGGTGGGAGCCTCAGCACCCCCTCACCCACACAGAGGACCTCAGCAGGCCTGCGACTGTGCGGTGAGTTTCCCCATCAAGTAGAGGACAGCAGTGGGTCAGCAGGAGCAGCAACGAGCCCTCCCCTTCAGCTGTAGGACTCTGGGAGCCCAGCAAGAGTGTGGGTGAGTCCTTCTTCCATACAGAAAACAACAGGTGGGTTGAGGAGAGGGCTGACAAGACCTCCACAAACCTGGGGGAATCTGAAAGGGCCTAGGAGACCCCCAGTGACACAGTAGGGTCCAGCTGAGGCACACCATATACTCAGGTAAAGCCTAAAGCCACAGTAACAATAGAAGTAAAGGGTTGGCTTGCATCAATACTCCTAGGCTAGTCTGCCTAGGGAGAATGTAAGACTCACCCAACAGGACCTGCATGAGGAATCCAGGTGACTGCCCTGTCCCTTCATTGAGGGACTCAGCAATTGGACAAAAATCACCCATACAGTAGGACCCCAAGACACACATGACAGTCACTAGAGATTAGTGGGATTGAAAGACCAAAATATTAACCCAAGAGGTGAAAATGACAAGATGAAAAAGCAAAATGCAATCTCAAATGTCCAGTCCATCAGGAACAAGTACAGGGGACACTGAAATAGAGGACACTGGAAGTCATACACCTGAAATTTCTGAAAAGATAGCAAATGAAATAAAGAAACAAATCCATGAAGCTATACAGGAAATCAGATTAGAAATAATCCCTCAGGTAAGGAAAGAAATGACAACCTTACTAAACGAATTACTCAGCATAGCTGGAGAAGACATAGATTAAAAAAAAAAGTACAGGAGCATGAGAAAATGACAGAAACCTTGAATGAGCAATTTAGGAAGGAAATAGAATGCATGAAACAAATTCAAAGAGATATCCAGGAAATAAAAAACTCCATTGAAGCTGGGCGTGGTGGCGCACGCCTTTAATCCCAGCACTCGGGAGGCTGAGGTATGCAGAGCATTGTGAGTTCAAGGCCGGCTTGGGCTATGATGTGAGCGCAAGACCAGCCTGAGCTACACAGTGCAACCCTGCCTCAAAAAACCAGTGTTAGGAGTTTAGCTCAGTGACTTAAGCACCTGCCCTGGCAGGCACGAGGTTGTGAGTTCAATCCCTGGTGCCACAAAAAAAAAAAAAAAAAAAAA
>RJWM01050620.1:0-10684 GCA_004363535.1 Dasyprocta punctata
CACTTGGCCAGGCTCCAGGCTGCAGCCAGGTAGCCGGCTGTGCGCCTCCCTCCCTGGAAGTGGGGGGCCCCCACGGGGACCCCTGTGTCACATGACCTATCAGCTGACAAAACAGGATGACTCAGCCGGCAGCTGTCGGCCCTCTGAAATAATGACAAAAACAATTAGCAATCCAAGCAGTAGCCTTTCCTTAATTATCTCCTCCGAGTTTAATTAACTAGCTAAATTATCAGCAGTAATGTAGGCATTAATTATGTCAAATTACAGTGTAAAACTCACAAAGTGTAGAAAATGTCAATTCAGCTTGGCTTACCTGCCAAGCGGGGGAGGCAGTGTGCGTACCTGACCGCGTACCTGTTTGTGCCCAGGGCCAAGGGCCACCCGGGCTGCCGGCCTGCAGGGGACGGTGTCCTCCGGGCTGGACGGATGGCTGGAAGGCATGGGGGACAGGGTGACCGGCCCTGGGGACACCGATGGGGTGGTGGGGAGGCTTTGGCTCGGACCAAGGGAGGGAAGAAGTTGCTCCCCGACCAGATGGCCAGGATGCTGAATTATTAAATTATGAATATTAATACAAATCAGACACAAAAGAGGTAATAATTTTGCTGCCCTACAGAAATAATTAACATAATTTTGATAAATTACATGATAAGAGAATCTCAAAATTGAGGTAGATTTATCTTAATTAATATCTTAGACCACTATGAAAGGTAAATTGTTCCTTGGGGGGCCGAGGCAGGCTGAGGCCAGGGTGGGCTGTGGTCACCTCCTGGGACCCAGGTTTCTTGCTGTCACAGAGCTGGGGATCCTAGCTGAAAACAGATGTAGTGGAGTTTCTCAGGGCCTTGTGCCTCGGTTTCCCTATCTTTGGCCTTGACTGGCTGGGTCAGCCGGGTTTTGGCCCAGGGTTCCCACCATGCCCCAGGGCTCTTCTGGGAGCCCTGCACCTGGCCACCATCTGTGCACACCTGGCCAAGGAAGCATCGCCCTGGTTTCTGGAGGGCCTGGGCTCACCTCGATTTCCTCAGATGCAGCAGGAGGAGTCTGAAGAAACTCTGAAGACAGTGGCTACCCCGCCTACCCCATCTCCTTGCAGGTGGCAGTCAGTCCCAGGGGAGGGCCTTTGCCAAAACAGACACCACCGAAGCTGCAGACAGCCTTGTGCAGCTGACACAGGCAGCCCGGAGCCCCACCAGCCCGGCAACATGGCCCTCCATGGCCTGTGACCATGAGTGTTCCATGGAGGAGCCTGTCACCGGGAGCTCTGAGGGGAGTCAGGACACGCAGCACCCACATGGGCCCTCACAGCTGTCCTCCTGCCCCCTCGCACTGCTCCAAGAATGCTGGCCTCAAGCAGGCTAGATAGCTCCTGCCCCAGGGCCTTTGCACTTGCTGGCCGAAGGCCCTGGAGTCACACTCGGCTGCCACACCTTCTCAGGTTCCCGGCTGTTCAGTGGGCCTCTCCAGCTGGCCCCCTGGGATCCTGTCTCCTTCCCTCTTATATTTTTCTTCAGCTGTAACCACCAGTCACCTCATCAGACACTTGGCCATTCACTGTAGCCTCCCTGACAAGATGTGAGCTCCTGAGTGGAGGGACTCGACTAGCCTTGTCCCCTGCTGTCCTCAGGGCCTGACACAAGAAGGTGCTTGGGGAAGCCCTGCTGGATTCATGATGAACACGACACCTTTCTGTCATGTGTGTCACACTTACATACACTTCAGACATGGTGTGTGGCTCCACTCCACAGCGTGCCACACCACATGTGGGCAATGGCCCGCTGTGCCCTCCCTGTGCCACACGGTCCCAAGCATGTCACCTCCACGTCCCAGGGTGCATCTCATGTGCAGGACACGTGCAGGATGTGTGCCACACACATCACACCCATGGGTTACAAGCAATAAAGGCCTGGTGTATTGGAACACACCCTAACACGCATATACATCTTCACTTGTGGTTGTTTGTATGGGACTGTAGATGCACACGAATGCTTCCACAAGACAGTGACAGCTGAGGGGTCACCAGCAGTCAGGGGATGCTCTGAGGACAGAGACCCTGCAGGGTTGAGTGCAAAGGCCCTGGGGCAGGTGACATGGTGGCCAGCGTGGCCTTGGCCAGGCAGAGTGAGGAGGCAGAAAGAGGACCAAAAATGGACAGGTAAAGGACTTCAAACACAGAGGAGCTCGAGAATTCCTTCCTTCCAGGCAGGAGCTCAGGAAGGGCAGGAGGACAGTGTGGGACAGAACTGAAGCTCTGGGTACCAATCCAGATTGTCTACGTCCTGGTCAGACACCTGAGCTCTGCAGAAGCCTCAGCTTCCCCATCTGGAAAGTGGGAGAGTGTAGCCTGCTTCACAGGTGGGGACGGCTTCCGAGGTCCCATGAGGCACATGGTGACCTTCTCCCTATGGTGGGCCATCAAGAGCCGCAGACGTCGAAGGCCCTGGGCTCCGTGTGACGTCAGAGGGGGCGGAGCACAGGCTGGCAGGCTCTTGGCATTGGCCAGGCTCTGTGTGAGGTCAGAGGGCCCAAGTGCTGGGCAGGTCAAATTCTGGACTTAACCCTACAGAGTGTGTCAGACAGGGGTGAAATGTTAGGGGTGGGTTTGCTCTGATAATGATGCAACAGCTATCCGCAGGCCCACTGTCAGGATTAAACAGATGAGAACGGTTTGCTGTGTTTATCAGAGCTCTGGATCGTGCACCTTCTCTTCATAAAACAACGTTTTTATTCTAGAACATTTAGAGTTACCGAAAAGTTGACAGCACAGAGAAGTTGTGTCTTCCGCGACTGCAGTTCGTGTGTCACAGCGGAGCAGCCAGCGCAGCCCCTGCCAGCAAACACACCCCGTGCCCGATTCAGAGGTCCGGTTTCCCCCAGGGCCCTCTTTCTGTTCCAAGATCGCCTCCAGTGGCATCCTGGAGGATCCCTGCCTCCTGGAGCCTGGCTGTCTGTGGCTTCCCCTGCTGGGGATGGACCCTGTGGCCCTGCAAACAGCGGACAGTGCTCCCCTCTGGGCTGCACCCCGGCCTCACCTTGATGGTTTGGGGATGACGTGGTCAGGTGTTGCAGGGGTAAGGGAGATGCTGGGGCATGGCCATGTGGAGTGAAGCAGAGCAGGTAGGCAAGGGACATGCTCAGCTTTGGAACTCATGCGGTTGTGGTCTGGAGACACTGGGGAGGAGGGGTGGGCATGGGGTGTGTTTCTGGTGTGGGGGCTTGGGTGGGTGGCAGGCTGTTGGCAGAGCTGGGGCCTGGAGAAGGGGCCTGGGAGGGCTGTGGGCAGGGGCTAGGGTGGGAACTGGGTCTGCCCCCCTCACAGCAGGGCTCCCCCACCTAGAGGTCCAGGGAAGACACAGATCAGAGGGTCTGATGTAATGAATTCACCAGGTGCCACGCTGGAAGTCTGATGGTGCTTGAGTGTTTAATTGCAAACTTCTCCATACCATGCACTTTAGGCAGGGAGGACTCGGGTGCCACCCCCAGTGCCCTGCCTCTGCACCCCTCATGTCTGGCTCTGGTTGTCATGGGGATGTGGAGTCAGATGCGAGGTGGCAGGGATCAGTTCCCAAGACCGCTGGGTTGCAGAGAAGCAGGGCTGGGGGGGGGCACAGCAGGAGGCAGATGGCCTGGGATAGATGCAGGACGTATAGGGGTAGATGCCCCAACACCCTCCTCTGTGTGTACCTAGACAGGGGCTGTCTGGGCCCTGGGCCCCATTGGAAGTCCTTGGGGGCCTGTGTGGCCTTGGTGCTGATACCCACCATGCTACTTGAGTCAGGAAAGTGCATCTGTGAGAACAGGTTCTGGGCTTCACTGAGAACTCCATGGTGACCCAAGCACTTCCTACCTTCTGCTTTAGTTTCCTCATCTACAAATTGGGGTTTATAAGATGGCCTTAGAATAACCCACACCACCACTAAACAACTGAGGGGAGTGGGTGTTGGCAGTGCACTTGGTCTCTCTTAGTTTCTGTTTCTCTACTCATCCATCCATCCATTCATTCATATAACCACCCTTCCATCCATCCATCCATTCATATAACCACCCTTCCATCCATCCATCCATTCATATAACCACCCTTCCATCCATCCAACCATCCACCCACCCCATTCACTCATCCATTTGTCCACCTACCCACTTGCTTATTCATCCCCCACCGATCCCACGCATCCATCCATGCATCCATCCATCTGCCATCCATTCATTTATTCATCCATCCATCCACTCATCTGCCCATTCACCTACCCACCATCACCCACCCCTCCATCTATCCGCCCACCCACCCACCCAGGTACCGCTCCTCAGTCCACCATCCTTCCATGCCCCCATCCAGCAGTGGACACGTATTGTTACATAGGCTGCCCGGCGTGTGCACACACCAAAGCAGGCATATGACTCAGCTCACCCCAGCAAACCCACCAAGCCACATGGACAGGTATAAGCCTGACACACCTATGAGTGGGTCGAATGATTTTGGCCTGAAGTGACATCACTGTCAATCCTGAGCCCTGGGTCTCAGGCAACCTCATCATAACCAGAGCCAGTACACCTCCAAAGCCAGGAGGAAGAAAAGCCCCTGGCGCCTGTTTTTGCTGTGACCGTGACCCCAGGGGGTAGATGCGTGCGTCGGTGTGGAGTTGAAGGTGTCATGTGGTAGCAGTCAGGGGCTGAAGTCTGTAGGGGTGTGTATTTGGTTCCCCTAGTTCTGCCTCAGCCTTGGGCTGCCTAATTGTCACTCCTGGATGCAAAGGCCACATCCTAAACATTTGGGAAATGTCTGCACTTTCTTCCTCCAGGAGCCCGAGATGCATGACTGGGTGACCCCAGGCTCGAGGGTGGGTGTGGACTCTCATCTAGATTTCCCAGGCCAAAGTGAGCTGGAATCTGTTCTCGGCTTGCATAAGAAAATCACCTCATCTCTTGGAGTCTCAGTTTCCGCTCTTTAAAATGGGTAGGTGGGTGAGGTGGTGCACGCCTGTAATCCCAGCACTCGGGAGGCTGAGGCAGGAGGATTGCTGTGAGTTCGAGGCCATGCTGGGCTACATAGTGAGCTCAAGAACAGGCAGGCCCAGGTAGGGTGATGCACGCTTGTAATCCCAGCACTCTGGAAGCTGAGGAAGGAGGATCAAAGCAAAGTCAAGATCAGCCTGGGCTACATAGGGAGTTCAATGCCTGCCTAAATTACATAGTAAGACTGTTTTTTAAAAAATTGGGTAGATGCCGGGCGTGGTGGCACACGCCTTTAATCCCAGCACTCGGGAGGTTGAGGTAGGTGGAGCGTTGTGAGTTCGAGGCCCGCTTGGGCTACAACACGAGCGCAAGGCCGGCCTGAGCTACATAGTGCGACCCTGCCTCAAAAAAACTAGGGCTGGGAGTTTGGCTCATCGGCTTAAGCGCCTGCCCTGGCAGGCGCGAGGTTGTGAGGTCGATCCCCGGTGCAAAAAAAATTGGGTAGATGAAGGCAAACTGCCCTGAGTCTCACCCCACCCAGGCCTGCTAGGGTGGTAGATCTTCCTCCTCTGCCCTAGGCCAGAGCCAAGCCAGGGTGCCAGCCCACTTCCTAAATGAGACCCATGAGGCTCAGAGTGGTGAAGTGACTTGCTCAAGGCCACACAGTCAGTGGCTGCATAGGCTGTGTGCAGGGAGCATGTGACGTGTAGATGAATGGGACATCTGTTGAGAGCAGGGACCCAGGGGCCAGCTGGGGAGGATCTTGCCCAATGTCATGCTTGTCAGAGACACTGCCCAGCTAGGCTGACCCCCTCGGGTCTCCAACACAACCTCCCCACCCCCAGGTGCAGCCAGAGCTCAGAGCTTGGCACCACGCTTGGCAGAGGCTCTCGGCGGCAGCAGGTTCTGCCAGGCTCCTGCTGGGTTGGCACCCGGGCTGATGCCATCTGTCCCTGGCAGCCCCTTACCCTCCACCCACGATGCCTTCACCCCGGAGCAAGGCGCTGGGGAGGTGCGGTGGGTCGTGGCTGGAGTTTGGGTAGCAGTGGACACAGCACAGGACTTGCCACCAGGGACCCCACGCGGAGCTGGCCGGGCTGCACCTAGCCCCCAGGGACTCCTGGGGTCCTGTGCCGTCTGGGGGAAGAACTTGAGCAAATAGAGGGTCTTGTTCCCACCTCTGCACACAAGCGCCACAGATGGAGGAACTGAGGCTCGCTGGGGTCTCGGAGCACCCTGGACACGCCTGCAGGTGGGCGGGGCGGTGTGTACTCCTGGGCGGCGGCAGGAGCGCACAGAGAACAGGCTGGGGCGCTTAAAGCCTGCCGCGAAGCTCAGTCTTTCAGGGACCCTGGGCAGTGACTCACCTTATCTTGCCTCGGTTTCCTCATCTGTACAGCGGAGCCATCTAACGGGAGGATTAAGTGCCAGCGAGGACTGTTGGTGCGGTTTTCATCCTCCAGGTGTCCTCACTTTCGGCTTGCGGGCTTCGGTCGAGGACAGGTCCTCGGGCGGGGGAGGAGCCTTCCTGGGCGTGGCCTGAGTGGGGCGGGGTCTAGGGCCTCGTTGCTGTCGGGGCGTGGCCTCGGGAAGGGGCGGGGCCTCGCAGGAGGGCCGCGAGCTATTAGCGCGCAGGCAGCAGGTGGCGCTGCGGAGTTTCTATGCGCTCTGGGCGGGGGCGGGTGATCGGGTGACTGCACCAGGCAACGGTGCGAGGGGTCCCAGGAGCACACAGACTCTGCGCCCCCGCTGGACACACACATGAGTCGCACGCCTGCACCTCCATGACACGCAACCACACGCGCACACAGACCGGTGCGGCCCGGGGTTTCGCTGGCTCCCTCTCCCGCCCCCGCCCCACCCAGTGCCTGCAACGCGTCCTCCCACCCGCGCCCAGTGGGGATGAGCACACCCGGCCCTGCGTTCTTTCTTAAGGGCTCAGGGTCCAGGGGACATCAGGACAGAGTGACACGTCCCCTAAGGCCAAGTGGAGGGACTGGTGTGGACATCATCGGGTGCCCGCTCACCACAGACCTTTCACAAGGCCGTGGCGTCGCTAACCCAGGATCCTCATGTTTGCAGGGGTTCACTGAGGCCTGGAGGGGTGAGTACCTGCCAGGGTTCCAGCCAGGCCTCAGTAATTCCCTCCAGAGGGACCCTGAGGTGCCCCGTAGGGTCAGAAGGGCCCAGCTCTGCCACCAGCCACCAACCCAAGAACTTGCCTTCTCTGGACGTCAGTGGCCCTTTCTGTCTGGCAGGATGATAGCTGTTATCCTGGCTTACCACTGAGGACAGATGGCAGGCCTGTCCCTGTGTCCTCTGACTGGGGTAACCTCCCTGCCCCCATGCAGGCTCCTGTAAGGTCCAGCTCCTGCCTTCACACTCCAGGTCTCACAGGCTGTGGGGACCTCAGCCCGCATCTGCGCAGTGGGGTGGCTCTGTGCACTCCCATGGTGACAGCGGAGACCTAGACACACCTGGGACAGCTGCTGGGCCTGGAGCCTCTGGGAGTCCTGGATTGTGTGCGTGGAAGCACAACGCACAAGCTTGCTGCTATGTCAAATACCCATGTTGGGAGTCCTCGTGGCAGGGTTTGGTGGGGGTACCCCTAGAAAGGAACAGTCCCATGCCCCCACCTCACCACTGGTATCCGTGCAGGTCACCTGCGCAGCTGCCTGCGCTGTGGAATTGTTGAACACCCCGGATGCGCAGAGAACACTCCTTAATTAGATTCTGCAGAACCCCGACACACAAACAAAAGGTATTAATATCAAGCGGCGCAGCGTCAACTGCAGTTTACACAGATCAGAGAACATTGTGGGTGCAAAGGGGCTGCATGTGTGGCAGGTTGTTACTTTACGAGTTGGGGGTGTGGGCGTGTGACAGACCTGACAGCTGCGGCTCTGCATGGGATCTGGGCTGGGGCCTGGGGAGGTGGCCGGGAGGGACCCTAGGGGTCAGAGCTGGGCAGGGGCTGGCTGGGACAGAGACTAAGGGAGGGGAGGGAGTGCAGGCCTAGGGCTCGGCGTGGGTCTCACCCTCGCTGGCTCTCTCCACACTGCTGATGCCAGCTGCAGAGGTGACTGAAGGGTGGCAGAGGGTGGCAGAGAATCTCACCTGCTCCAAGGTCACCCCAAGTACATAAGGACTTGGTTGGTGCTCTCCACCATGGGCTGTTTTCTGTCTTGCAATAACGGAGCTTGAACCCAGGGCCTTCACCCCTAAGCTACGTCCCCAGCCCTTTCTTAATTTTTTTATTTTGAAAAAGGGTCTCACTTTAAGTTGCTTTTATTTATTTATATATTTTTTGTGGCACTGGAGATCGAACTCACAACCTCATGCCTGCCAGGCAGGTGCTTAAGCCACTGAGCCAAACTCCCGGCCCTAGTTTTTTGAGACAGGGTCGCACTATGTAGCTCAGGCCAGCCTTGTGCTCACATTGTAGCCCAAACCAGCCTTGAACTCACAACACTCCTCCTACCTCAGCTTCCCGAGTGGGATTAAAAGCATGTTCCACCACACCCAGGAAATTGCTTTTATTTAAATTGTTAAATTGCCAAAGCTGGATTTGAACTTGTGATCCTCCAACCTCAGCCTCCCATAGTGCTGAGATTACAGGCATGCATGAACATGCCTGACTCTTAATATTTTATTGCTTAAAGCTTTTTAAAAAAAACTTTAACCAGATAAAATTTATAAAAATAATGGGTTGAACTGTATTCTCAAAAGATGTGCTAAAGTTCCTAACCCCAGTCCCTCTCAATGTGACCTTATTTGGAAACGGTCTTTTCAAATGTCATTATATTGAGGTGTTTTGGTGGCCCTAACCCACTGTGAATGGTATCCTTGTAAGAGGAAAACGCCTTGTGAAGCAAGAGACACAGGGGGATAAGGTGCAGTGTGGAGGCACAGGTGGCCAGGACAGAGGACACAGCTGCAAACCAGGAGGATGTGGCCATGTCCCTGGCCAACCAGGCTGGGCGGGTGACAGAGAGGTCTGGCGTCACCTGACTGCAGACCTCCAACCTCCACAGCTGTGAAGCAGTATCTGTTTGTTGTTTGAAGCTTCCCTACCTCCCCACGGTCTGCAGTCCTGGGTTACAGCGGCCCTGGGAAACTGACAGAAAACACATGATTCACTCTTTCACTGTAAACGTCAGCCGTTTTTAGTATCTTTGCGAACTGGTATGACCATCACCCCTAGCTAATTTCAGGACCTTTTCACTACCTCACAGCCCCTGCTGCCACAGGTTCTTGTTCTCTTCCCCAGTCTCAGCCTTCCTCCCTACTTTTGTGGGTGGCCGGGCCGTGTCTGGGAGCGCCTTGGAGTGGCGTCATTCGGTGCTTGGCCTTCCTGTCTGGTCCTCTCTGCCTGTGTGTGTGCAAGCTGCCCATGAGCGTTGTCCTGGCTGTCACTGTGCCTGTGCTTTATTCCATCGGGTGGCTGGGTGACAGCCCCTTGTGAGGATGGACCTTACTGTGTCCAAGCATCTGCCGATGGGCGTTACAGTTGCCACCAGTCTTTGGCTGCTGTGAGTAATGCTGTTTGTGTACAGATTTTTGTGTGGATGTAGGTTTTTCATTTTCTTGAATATACACTTAGAAGTGCTTAAATCTCTCCCAACCTGCACCCCAGTATTGGGGATTGAACCCAGGGCTCTGTACTGAGTTACATCCTCGGTTCTTTTTTATTTTTATTTTAATATTATTTTTTTTTGCGGTACCGGGGATTGAACTCACAACCTTGTGCCTGCCGTGGCAGGCACTTAAGCCACTGAGCCAAACTCCCAGCCCTGGTTTTTTGCGGCAGGGTCGTACTATGTAGCTCAGGCCGGCCTTGTGCTCGTGTTGTAGCCCAAGTCGGCCTCGAACTCACAACGCTCCTCCTACCTCAGCCTCCCAAGTGCTGGGACTCAGTTGTTTTTTAAATACATTTTAAAATCAGGCATGGTGTTCAGCCCTCAGGAGGCTGAAGCAGGAGGATCACTAGTTCAAGGCCAGCCTGGGCTATGTAGTAAGGTCAAGGCCAACCTGAACTGTCTCAAAAATACCAAAAATAATTTTTAGAAAAAATTTTTGAGATAGGGTCTCCCTAAGTTACTATGCTGCCCAGGCAGGGCTTGAATTCACAATCCTCCTGCCTCAGTCTGCCAAAGTGCTGGGATTTTAGGAATAGGCCCACATACCTGCTTTAAATCACTTTTTAAAAAGAAATGAAGACAAGCCGGGCGTGGTGGCGCATGCCTTTAATCCCAGCACTCGGGAGGCTGAGGTAGGTGGAGCGTTGTGAGTTCAAGGCCGGCTTGGGCTACAACGTGAGCGCAAGGCCGGCCTGAGCTACATAGTGTGACCCTGCCTCAAAAAACCAGGGCTGGGGAGTTTGGCTCATCGGCTTAAGCGCCTGCCCTGGCAAGCGCGAGGTTGTGAGTTCAATCCCCAGTGCCACAAAAAAAAAAAAAAAAAAAAAAATGAAGACAGGTATGTAGTAAAAATAATTTTTTCAGACAGTACAAAAATGATGAATTGAAAAATATTTCACTTCTGCTGCAAGGGTCCTGGATGCATGTTCTGCAGTCACACTGGGACTGGGGCACCTCTTGTCCTTACCCATGGGGATGGCAGGTTGTCTGGCTGCTTTTGCTGAGTAGCCCACTGGTCCCCATTCCTCTTCCACACTCCCGTGTGGGAACTCACATCTCAGCCCTGATGGGTAATTGTGGGTGTCGAGTGAAGC